>CAJDSM010031496.1:0-10623 GCA_903981925.1 Ostrea lurida
CAAAAGCGAAATCTTGTTTTGTATTTTTTTTCAGCCATGTATTGGCAAGTGAAAGTCTTGGCATCTGTGTACTCTCCGCCCACCCTATCAGTTGTGGAAAAGTGAAGCAAAATCACGTGATACAGCTAGCCAATCGTTTACTTTTGTTCATTTTCAAAGTCTTTCAGGTTATGAAGTTATCAAGATTAACAACAAGAGAACTAATTCCCTAACTTTTGTTCAGTTGACAACTACATTGTACCAATGACTACAGTGTACGTCTAGAGAAAACAGATTATTTCTAACTTTATTTGTTTGACCTTCTGGTTTCTATTAACTACGAACGCCAATTTTAAAAATCAATATTCAGAGGATCGACAGAGGAGTTAACATAAACTGATACGAATAAGTATTGTACAAGTGATGTAATGTTCAGGTTGGAATGACGTCACCACAAACAACGAACCGTTGAGACTATTATATCGAGCAGAAGTATACGGAGTTTGAAGTACTTAAAAACAAATAAGGTAATATCACCTGAAGTAGTTAAGGTAGGACTTTCATATTTTAGATATAAATTCTTTATTACAAGACCTTACATTAGGTACCTTGATTTTATTTTTTTTTTAATTTAACCTTGTAATTTGACACAATTTCAAACTTTAACATTTTACATAACTTTTGAATGACGAGTGGTGGCGATCTCATTTAAATTTCTTGTAAAAAGACATTTTTAATACCAAGGACCCCAGTTGTACAAACGTTAGTTAACTTTGACAAATGTGCAACTGACTCCGGACTTGTCACATTGATTTTTGGAATCTGACTTTCAAGAAAACTATTATGATCCTTGACCTTGAATTTTTACTCAAATTCCAATCTTTATACGAAACTTTAACCTTTCTCCTTCGTTGAAAACCCATGGTTGGTTGTACTTCTTTTACCTCCCGTGGGACACATCTATCTTTTCGCATAACTTATTAAAATACATGACCTAAACGGTAAAAATGCAACCGACCATGGTTAATTTTTAACGTTGAGTGATATGGCTCTCATTCTTCTGTTCATATGTACTTTTAAACCTCGTTAGTTCGCTCAGGCTTTTAATACTGAGCACGCTTGAAAACAATTATAACACCCCCGCTCCGTACGGGTGGAGATATACTGTTTTAACCCTGTACGAGTGTTGTCCGTAAAGTTCGTGGACAAGCCTTAATTTATATAAAAGTAACGTTATAGATATTTATCATTAGCATATTTATAATCCTTTACTATATGTGAATTATAAAATGTAAAATTTTGTCCGATTTTATATGTATAATTAAAAGTATGACTTCGTTATTAGACGTGGGATGGTGACCCGGAGCACGGCAAAATTTTAATGAAAAAAGTTGTTTATCGTTTCACACAGTTCATTTGTGTTTTTGTAAAATTCCGCGAAGATTGAGATGATTTTTACATCATGGTGTTCCCAAAGAGTTTCAATGTCAAAGCTGCAAAATTTGAACGTTCAAAGTATCGACATAGCAGAGAAATCAAGGTTTGGATCTATTTAGACAGTTTCGTCATTGTTCGAAAAAATGACGTTTTCGGAAAAAGGTGGAGCAGAGAGCAGCGATAAAATTTTGTGTCGATATCGGAAAAACACCCAAATAGACCCATGAATTCCGTAAACATTCGGGAAAATATTGTAATGTGGCCCGTTCATTAGTGTTTAAAACGATATAAATATTTTTGGACGGGAGGGACAGTTTCCGGGATGACATGCGTGAAGGTAGACCATCTTTCCGAGATTGCAGTGCTGTGAAAAATGAACTTCGTGACGTGATTGACAGTGAACGGGACTAACAGTTCGTGAAATTGCTGAGAAATGTGGAATATCAAAGATTTCGGTCCATGAAATCTATATATGAATTACGTATGAAACCAGAACAGTTTTGTACACATTTTCATCACTGGTTAAAGCTAGATAAGAAATGTGCGTGTTGAGCTTAACGGTGACTGCGTTCAGAAAAGTTAATTGTCTTTAGCGTTTGACGTTGCATAACGTCAAGTATTTTCATTGTATTGCTCCGGGTATGAGTTTGTGTCTTTTGTGTTTGATAGAATTATAACTAAATGTGCTTTGTTTGTAATGAAATTTTGCATATTAATAAGATAAAAACATGAATTTAACGAAAATGTTAGTTTCATATACTTTATCAATGTTTGTCAGTTTTTATCAAGGTTGCCACGAACTTTACGGACAACCCTCGTACATCCGTCCGTAACAACTATTTTCGTCGAATTTTTCCTTGCAATTGCAAGCATATATCATAGCCACTTACTACAATTGTATTTGGTATATTACTTCATCTAAGGGTTTCATACCGTACTTACCAATTCAGACCTTTTGTGTGTCAGATTCCCTCACCTTAAACTTATGGATGAATTATTTAGTTTTACTTATCCTCTTCATCCAGGCTGAGACATAAGGCACCACCAAGCTTCTTCCCTTCATCTCTGTCCTTTGTCATATGATGAGTCTGCCTCCAGGTGCAACCCAATTCTTGTAACTCGTTTTGGATGGCTGTCCTTTAGGTGGTACGAGGCCTTCCTGGTGGTGTCCAGTACAGAGCCGTCTTTGGTGTCAGTGCGGACAGTCCACACATTAATCTTGATCATAATTTTGGGCTTTAGAAGACTTGCCGTTGGAATCTTTCTTCAAACTTCCCCGAATAGGATTTCAATAGAACCATGATCATTTAGGCTCAAGTCGTCTAATTAGCCATTAAAATAGTTAATCAGACTATTGCTTGTTGATGTTTCTATAACTAATTTGGTTTTTGCAGGGTTAACACCACGCCCAACATCCACCCTGGTGGACCGGAGTTTTCTTTTGCGGTTCCTTTCTGTAGATGATTGTGATAACCCTGCTAACGGGATCATCTAACCGGATTTTCTTTCTGGGTTTCTTCCCATAGCATTGAATGTTCAGAATTCTTTCCACACGGCAGTGGAACTATTTGACCCATAGCTGGGGGCAAGGTTGATGAGTACTAGAGCATGTCCAAACACTGGAAGGTCTACACACTGCATCTCTGGGACCATTGCTGCTCCGAGATCCCCTTCAATTCGACCTGTGATACTAAATACCACTGAGTTTACGTGCGTTGCCATGAGGAGGTTTTGAAGGTGTTGGTGGTGTTGAGGCTTTGTACTGGCAGGACAAGATTTACGCTCTCGACTCTCCCTTTCACCTGCAAGTAGGCTAGCCAGTGGTAACAGTTGATCCACATTTTAATCACCATCACACTAGATGCATTTCACTACTCTGTGATAAAACCACCAACACACAATGATTTCTTTACTGCTACCTAAATAAAGGGGCTATGCACTGCTACCTGCATAATTGTTTTGTCTATTACGACGCTCATAAATGATTATGTTCTGCTATATAGACATAAAACTTATTTACTGGTTGCTGCATAGATGAATGACTTATTTTACATGTACTGATTGGTACATAGATACTGAAATGGTATATGTTTTGCTATTTAGAAAAATTGATAATAAACTTCTGTCTAGATAATGGATAGTATAGTACCATCTACGCAAGTGGACAAAGTACTTTTATCTAAATAAGTAAATGACGCGCCACCATGTAAATAAATTGGTGATCACTGCTTTGATTTAGTATTCATTCACAAAAATGATTTTCTATATGGCAGCATCTACGTATTCATTTCAAGTATTTGACCCAAGTAATACAAAACAACACAACAGATGAACCGATCAGGTTACATGCAAGTATTTCTTGGTTTAAAAATTGATTTTTATTATCATGTAAAATTGAAATATTCAATTCGGTTTCTGGCTTTCACCTGATGTCATTTCATCATCATTATTAGATTGCACAAATTTATTTCTTACGAATTGATTCCAAGTAGTCATTAGGAATAGTGAAGGCTGAAAGGTTTCAAACAGCATTACAAATGTTCAGGACGGATCAAAGGTTCCAGATAGCATCACAATAACTGGATCGATTTAATAACTCCGTAAAATCCCAAACCTAAGAATGTGAACACGTTCCGGTTATTCCGGCAGCACCGCTATCATTTCTCCTGTGTTGTTACTAGAATTACTTCCTGCGACACCTGGATTACTTCCTGTACCACCTGGATTACTTCCTGTGCCACCTGGATTACTACTTCCTGCGCCACCTGGATTACTACTTCCTGTGACACTTTGTGAACTACCTGCTGGAGCAGTTGTAACGGTGGTCATTCCGGTAACAGACACTCCTTCAAAACGAAAGATAAATAAAAATGGAGTGCTGGCATAAAAGTAATCCATAGAATTACAGCAAATGTTGACAGAGATTGTTAATGTGAAAATCACAAAATCTTGCATCTAGATCATTTCATACAAATAGACGAAGGTAACAATCGTGTTAAACGTAATCATAATCCAAAAAGCATACAAAATCGAGTGTAGGGCAACACGGACCTCCGACAAAGCCATGGAGGAGTAAGCATCCTCTGCTGACGGTCACACCCGCCGTGAGCCCGTAGTCGAAATAAAGTAAACGGGATTACCCGTAGTCAAATCTAGTAGGAAAATGACAGTCTAACAATGGCTATGAAACAAATCAGTCAACATATGACTTAGTGATAAAAAGGCGAACACCATTTTATGATCTGGCGAATATCAGTGATCAATTTCGTAAGTCCTAAATAGAATACGAAAACAAGAGTTGGGCAATCACAGACCCTTGGATACACCAGAGATATGATCAGGTGCCTAGGGGGCGTAAGCATCCTCTGTCGTTGTGAAACATTGCATTGTTCAATCTTTCCATTGGTATTCTAGAATTATCTATTTGTATTGTGTATCCTTTGTATGTATTTCTGATTATGTTTTTGTATTTTATATTTCCTTTTTTGTATACTAGCGGGAAAAAGAAACTGTGTATACTTAAAAAGTCAAATAAAAACATTAAAAGAACTCTTTGGTCGCTCTTCATTCTTAAATGCCTAGTTTAATATACTAAAGACGTGACTGAGTACCCAATTCATTAAACATTGCCTTCAGTAGCCTTAATGGCCACAACACGCTTATCTGGAGTTTAGAGCCTAAAGTAACACGTGGTTAGTAATCCATTACAGAATTTCCTGTGTTTATTGACAGCATTTAATGTATTGAAACAGAAACATATGGGTTTTTGGAATAACACTTTGATTAAGAGATGTCTTGCATTTTTTTAAAAAATATCGTTTGTGTGCTATTGGGATGCTAGAAGTTCAAATGTGTCAAAGCAATATTGGCAAGGCAATTTGGAGTGTATATCACAACTGTAAATGCTTTATGGAGACGATATCTGAGAGCAAACTGACACAGTTCGGACCGCTTACAATCAGGAGGCTTGTGTGTGACGTCACGTCTACAAATAAATATGTAGGACTCCAAAGTGCGATGGTCTCCCCAAAGCGCGATGGTCTGACACGCCAAAGTACGATGGTCCTTAATCATGCGCCAAAGCTCGATAAAGCTGATAAAAAGTAAATCAGAGAGTATCATGAGAGTCCGAGTTCTCTCATAAATTTTCGGATCTCCCTTTTCTTCAGTTTATCGTCGAAAATATTCGTCAGGGCAAGCTGACGTTAGATTTCTTCGTGATTGACGTCATAATAACGTGACGTCACAAATGTTACCAACACCATCGGACTTTGGCGTGTTAGACCATCGCACTTTGGAGTAACGTGTAGACCATCGCACTTTGGCGTGGCCATCGCACTTTGGCGTCCGTAAGCTTAACAAACCATCGCACCTTTGGCGCAAACCAACGCACTTTGGGGCGACCATCGCACTTTGGGGACACCATCGCACTTTGGAGTCTTACACATATAGATATAAGGACGTCATATTTTCGTAGTCGTTTTTAAATCGGCAACAACTGACGAATAATCTGCAAGGTCTTCCATGGTATACGTATCTTGCGTTGTCAGCGATTGCATATTCAAAGCAACAATATTTTTTCCACTGGCAACGGCAAACGCAAACGATGGTCATCTTTAAGTAAAAGAAGGCGTCTTACTTACAACTGATCCATATAAATAGCTTGATCTCCATACATGTTGTCCAGATTTACTTTAATGATAGCCGCTAATATATACATATGAATGCATGATCCTTGCAACGTCCCTTTGGTTCAAAAGAAATGTTGTCATCCGTTTTTGTGCTAATACATGTATTTTGAAATATCAAGAAATTGACGTAAAACCTTATGTGTTATACGTTGCAAAATAATTTGTGACATTTTTTAGACTGAAAGGTAAAATCATATACGGAATACAAATTAAAAGTTGGACACACCAGAGATGGGATCAGGTGTTTAGGAGGAATAAGCATCTTCTGTCGACCGGTCACACCCGCTGTAAGCCTTTTCTCTTGATCAGACAAGCGGAGCAATCTTAAGAATTGGTATAAAACAAGTGAGACAGCATTTGACCCAATCGCTATAACGACCACAGAATTCCCGAAATACTGACTTTGAACGTGACTGTTGAAGCCTTTAGCATCATATTGTTAGTTAATAGCCTGTCTCGATACAGATATTGATCATACGTAGGATGAGCTGTTTCGTATCGAATCAGTTGAGAAATATCAACTACAATTTTTTGACGCTTACAAAAAACACGAAAGTTTTTATTTTAAAAAAGTGAAACGTTATCTGTTAGGCCGCTATTCACACACTGATTCGACTACGGATTGTTCTGTTTACCTGATCAAGACCATGGGCTCACGGCGGGTGTGACCGGTCAACAGGGAATGCTTACTCCTCCTAGGCACCTGATCCCACCTCTGGTGTGTCCAGGGGTCCGTGTTTGCCCAACTCTTGTTTTTGTATTCTATTGTGTTCGTAATGTTTGCCTTTACTGTTCATTTAGCAATATTCAGACCTTTTCAACTGACCCCAGTAAATACGGCCTCCACAAAACACAGCTATTTTTCCTTCCGTCTACCGAAAAATAGTAGATCGTGGTTTTATTTTCTCAAATAATGAAATTTAGTGATTACGAACAGTGATCAATTCGTAAGTCCTAAATAAATACATTTGTAAAAAAAGAGTTGGGCAATCACGGACCCCTGGACACACCAGAGGTGGGATCAGTGGCCTAGGAGGAGTAAGCATCCCTGTTGACGGATCACACTCGCCGGTGAGCCCATAGTCCTTGACAGGTAAACAGAACAATCCGTAGTCAAATCAGTGTGTGAAAAACGGCTTAACAATGGCTATGAAACACATCAAGAGCATTTGACTCAATGAAGGTCATATTGGTAACTAAATTGTTTAAACGACATAAATTTACGAAATGCTGCCTTTAAACGTGACTGTTGAAAACCCTGCAACAACAACTTTTCTGTAAGTAGCTTGCTCCGATTCAAAACCTGATCTACGCAGAAAACGCTCTTGCGTATGAATAATTGAGAACATACAACCATATGCAGGTGATATGGAATATTGTAATAGAATGGGAAGTTGACGCAGGACAAGCTGAAATCGTCCGCGTTTGTCATAAAGTGAGTAGTAATTAATGTCAATGTCAATAAAATATCAAAGTACGAAGCAGACAGAATTAAATTAAATGTGTACCAATTTTCGTGATGCTGAATTTTTTTCGGATTCGCGGGGACGTATTTCGTGGATTTATACATTGGAAGAAAGATAACTATGGAATGTTTGCTTTGTCTTTATTCGTTGAGGTTGTAAATTGTGGTAGTGGGGTGCCCACGAATTCAAGAAAATTGAACCACGCCGAATTATGAATGATTCTACAGTATTTACACTAAACGTGTTTTAAAAGTCTAATACCAGAGCTAGAGCACATTAAAATTAAAACTAAACTATAAATAATATAAGGCACAATACCTGTCTCAGCATCAATGCTACAAAGAAAACTGCAAAAATCGGTGACCCCTTTCATCTAAAAAAAAAATCAATATTTCAACAGTATATCAAAAATCAATATTTTCACAGTAATCATTTTGTTTTACGAGCATATTTGTCTATTACATTCGAAAAAAAAATCCAATTTTTATCATTCTTAAGTCACAGCCCTCATCTTAAACGCCTACTAAACTACGTTGTGTCTCTTGGCTGTGGTAATAGTTGAGGCTCTCAAACCCGAGCGGATTAAAAAATTACTCAGTTGTTATTTGCGGAATTTCTTTTTATTTTCCTCGAATTTCTCTGCCAATTTCCTTCAACTTAAATAAAGTATTCAAAGTAGTTTTGATCAGTCGAAATCTCTGGAATTTTAGATATTCTGATAAACGTTGATAATAGCAAGCTTGCATAAAGGTTAATAGCACCTTAAATTCAATATTGAGATAAGCTTGATATTCATATCATGAATTCCAGAAAAAGGTGATCGCACTTTATTATTGAAGAAGAATGCCGTACATGTATTTCAAGTTATGAAGGCAAACCACATATCTGTTTCATAACGCATACGCCTAGATACAAAAGGGTTTTTTCTTCCGAAACCCCAAATACAAGCGTCATAAATTTTCCTGTATGACCAATATTAAATTTTTCTACATAAAAACATTACTCTTCTCTATTGAATTTAAAAAAAAAACTTTCTCGGGTTTTAAATAGCTTACCTTTGTTCTCAAGTGCTACAGAATTATGATGTACCAAATATGCGATGCTTTATATTACAACGACCAAATCCCTGACTTTACAGACTGTCCAGTTATTGGTGAATCAAACTTAGACTCTTCCCTTTTTCCCCCTTGCATGCATTTATGTAAATACCCCCATAAATATCATGTTGCTATATGTTCGGTGAAATGCTTCACGCCCCCATTTATTCACTGAACAGCGGATTATCGTTTAGCAGCATATTTCTGTTACATAAAACGAAGCTATCTTTCCATAAATTTTGTCGACACGCAACTGAATAAGTCAAATATATCATTTTGACAGGGCTCGACGCGTGCGGATTCTTTAAAACCGAATAGGTTTTGGCCGTTAGAGAGAACCACAGGAAGTGGTTGTATATGTGACGTCGTACATGGTAAATTCATTACACCCAGCAAACACAGATCATTTTTTCAACTTTGAAAATATGCTGAATTATGGTTAAAACGTTGAACTATGATTACATCATATTGATAAACACTGTAACGGCAATTAAGATATGCCATCTTCACAAGATTGAACTTGCTGTGGTTTCCTATAGTGAAGCAATATTGAAAATAAAGTTTTTGGAGTACTAATTTTTAGTTTCTTGATCAGTTTCACACAATTCAAAAGTTGAGAATTCATTATGAATAAACTTTAATATGAATACTGGGAGCTGACGTTATAATTAGGACTTGATTTTCCACGATGTAAATCATCACAAACACTTTTAGAATGATAGAATTCAACTACAAATTCAGATAGGAACATTTATTTGGTAAATCATTACAGCAATATTCCATGTGTTTGGTTATATCCTCTTTTTCTGTATGATATCAAGTATGTCCTTTAAAATAAATAGATATAAGATTCGGTAAAGTCAAAATAACACAGCAGAAGGCTGTGTCCTATCTTATTTTGATGAAACAGTAAGAACTAAGTGACAGCAAAGTCAATATCACACTCCCGGTTAACCCTGCACTTCCGTTCCCCCCAGATCCTGATCCACTTCCTCCTGAGCTACTTCCGCCGGAACTGCCTAATCCTGAGCTACTTCCGCCGGAACTGCCTAATCCTGAGCTACTTCCTGATACACCTCCTCCTGTACCAGTTCCTGTTCCATTTCCTGCACCAAGTCCTGTAAAGCAATAACGAACTAACGTTAAGCAAAAACATGGTCCTGAATCTTAGTAGCTCATAAATTTCCTTCGTGAATCATAAATCGGGAAAAAACCTGAACTTGGATATTAAAGAATCCATGAGGGTAATTTTCAAAATACGCATGACATGCTTGTTATTTTTAAGGAATACTTGAAACTTTCCAAAAAACGAAAAGTTTTTGATTTTATTTTACTTCGTGTCAAATTGCTGTTCTCTTCAACATTTGCTATTTGAGAAAATATGAGATTTTTGACAGAATGAAACCAGATGCATTTGTGAAACACCAATGTCCCCGTTTGGCAGCACATTTACTGAAAGACGTGTCTTTTCACAAGAAATACACGAGTGAAGTATGTGAAATATGAAAGCCCTATCACGAACCAATCAAAATATATGGCCTAGGATAAAGTTTTTTAAAAGTTCAAAAGAAATGCTAACTTTAAATGATACTGTTGAAACCTTTGTAACATCAGCTTGTTTGTTAGTAGCCTACCTTGATTTAAAAACTGATAATATGCGAAACAAGTTCTTGCATATCGAATCAGTTGAGTGACATAGACACCATATGCAGGTGATGATGGAATGTTGTTATATAAATAGATATGGGAAGTAGGTGATGGAGAAGCTGAAATCTTCTATGCCAATGAGAATTCCAACAACCTGATCACCAAAGACTACCAAGATATTGGTAATAAGGAACATCAGTTTATTTTTAATATCAACTTCAGAGTATACTTGTGCGTAGAATTAGTCAGCTTGTTGGTTTTTTTACGTCGTGAGAAAAAATATACTGAACCGCAAAAGAAACGCAA
>CAJDSM010031499.1:0-16748 GCA_903981925.1 Ostrea lurida
TTTACATTTTATGAATCCACCTACAGAAAGTAGGTTTGTAGTTTACACAAAAGGCATTGAACTTGTATTTATAATGCATCATCTTTAAAATTGATGACGACGAACAAATTTTTTTCTTTAATTTTAGCGGCGTCCCCACCATAGTTGGACGATTTGTACGCGATCCAACCGTTAATTAACAATTTACAATGAGTGTGAATGTAATTTTTGGTCTTCAGGTTGTGGTCGTTTTGGAAGCAATGCTACACCCCAGAAATTTGATGTGGATGGAAAATGGAGGACAACAATATTTTGAAATTGAACATTTTTCGAATCTCACGTTTCTTTAGTCAAAATATGCACGTTTTAGTCAGTAATCTTGAAGGAAAATAAATTAATTACCCCTGCTGCTGCGACCTGAACCCATGCAATTATACAAACATGATAGAAGTCAATTACTTGAACCTACTGAGCTTACTGGGGAAAAGAGTATCAATTATTTTCCCATGGATCTTATACTAACCTTTGCCTCTCACTAATTACCAAGTAATATGATTTTTTGAAACAATTACCAACCAGCATTAAAAAGCGGATTAATATGAATATACGTTGGCTTCAGTTTGCATAGGATAAGTGGTTCATGTGAGTAAGTGTTGCCTTCTGTGCGAAGATAGCTGTGCAGGTAAGTAAGTGGTTTCCTCTTAGCCAAGGCAAAAGCGTTCAGTCTGGTTAGTAGCTAATAGTTAGTGTTCAATGCTGAGTGGACAGATGATTCAGTTGCAAAAGGAGATGTTCCAGTGTAGTAAGTGAGTTCCCGAATGCAAAGGAAGCTCAGTCTTCAATGTGCAGTTGAGTGGTTCCAGTGCCACGGAAGTGGTTCAAATGTTGAGTATAGTAGGTCCTTCAGATTTTGCAAGGAAGCGGATCTCCACATGTAGAGTGAGTGGTTCCAAGTGCAAGGAAGCGGTTCAATGTGTAGTAAAGCTGGGTTCAGTCGCAAGGCAAGTTGGGTCAATGTCGAAGGTAAGTGGTTCAGTGCAAAGGAAGTGGTCAGTTGCTAAGTCGTTCTGTGTCAAGGAAGTGGTGGCAGTGTAAGTTTATACAATCTGCGTTTCGCTGCGAGGAAGCGGCTTCAGTGTGCGAGTAAAGTGGTTAATGTGAGGAAGTGGTTCAGTTGCAATGGAAGCCGGTTCAATGTGAGTATAAAGTTGGTTCTGCAAGAGAGTGGTTCAGTGTGAGTAAGTGGGTTCAGTGCAAGACAGTGCGCTTTCAATGTGACTTCAGTGAGTGGTTCAGTGCAGGGGGAAGTTGCGTTTCACGTGTTGAGTAAATGGTTCAGTGCAAGGACAGTGGTTCATGGTGTGAGTAAGTGGTTCAGCACTGGCAAGGTAAGTTGGTTCAATGTGAGTGGTGGTTCAGTTGGCATTGGGATTTAGTGGTCTTCCAGTTGTGCATGTAAATGGTTCCAGTGGCATATAGTGCAAGTTGTTCAGTGTGAGTAAGTGGGTCGTCAGTTGCAAGGAGTTGCGTTCAATCGTGCAGTGAGTGGCTTCAGTGTCAAGGAAAGCGGGTTTCAATGTTGTAGTAAGTGCGTTTCATGCAAGACAGCGGTTTCCAGTGTGAGTTACAAGTGGTTTCGAGTTGCCAAGGAAGCTCGGACCTTCAAATGTTGAGTCAAGTGGCTTCAGTGCAAGGAAAGTGGTTCAATTGTGACGTAAGTTGATTTTCAGTTCCAAGGAAAGTGGTTCAATGCTGAGTAAGTGGTTCAAGTTGCAAGATAGTGGTTCATGTGAGTAAGTGGTCAGTGCAATAGCAAGCGGTTCAGTGCTGATGTAAATTGTGCGTTCAGGGCAATGGCAAAGTGGTATTCAATCTTCAGTAGCGATTATTTGTCCCATTTGGACTGGTCTAGTTGATTTCCCTCTTTCAGTGTCACAGCCTTAAAGGAAATTCTACACAGAAGGTCACACATTATATAATATTATACTTTCATGTAAAATACTTGATTCTGATTGGTTGAGAAACCTTTGATAAAATAGACTGTCACCCGCTGAATGATCAAACCGCGCCCCACAGTGTGTGAGAACGTAACAACGGTCCACATTGCTTGACAACGGGTGTTATTCTAAAAAATGTTGACTGCGCGAAATTTATGCGCGTACAGTTCATCTTTCTAGCGTGCATAAGCGGAGCCGATAAAACGGACGTTTGCAATTGTTAAATCAGTATTAATGGTCGCAAATCACAAATGAGAAGCTAGGTATTTCCATTCTGCAATTTTTCTTGATGTAAATACATCTTAATTAGTCAAGTTTTGCAATGTTTATGCTTGACGTTATGATTTTGCATCACAGTATTATGACGTAACAATCGACCTAATGCACATTTACTCAGTACATTAGTCAATTTGATGAAAACAGTACGAGGTTTCATTAGAATTTGTAATCATCATTCAGTATAATATAATAAATAATGCCTTTCAAAGAGAAACACCGTATATCGTCACCCTTGGCTAGCGAAGATGGGTCTGTGGGTTATTGGTAGCACAACTCAAATCTAACAATAGGAAATATATAAATTATTTTAAAAAATCGTTTCATTACCCACGCTTCGTAAAATATTGTGTCCTTGCATAAGCTGAGCATTGGAAAAGTTATTAAATGATTTTTGATGTGAGCATTTCAAATACATTATTTACAAGATATCTAGAACAAATTAAGCTCGTATCATTGCTGTTTCCCCGAGCTGTTTCTCACAGCCTTTGAGCTCGGGGGCATCTTCTGGACAAGAAATTACGAATTCAATGTTTCATAATCTGATTGCCACTTTGGTGGTTTTCTTAATCTCACTTCAGGGATGAGACAAACTATCGTCTACCGTCTATAACTCATATCGTTATTCCCTGTGTACCCTTCTTCTGAGTCAGAATGACCTATTGAACCTGGTATTAAGAACCCTCCCTACACTGCACACAAAAAGAGCTAGTAATTTTAAGCAATTAGAGTTATCTGCCTTAGATCTAAATGAAATATACAGAATATTGGATATTACCAAATTCTAATCAGTTCAAGTAGTAGTAAATATAAGTTAGCTGAACTCTTTATTTGCATGTTTGTGTTTTCACTTAAGTGAGCAATGGTGATTTTTTCATCAATACTCATATCTTTGACATTTTTCCTGGGGTAAATGCCGGGTGGGGGGGGGTTCTCTTCCTATATCTTTGTATACAGAGACGTCCCGCTGTATGGGTGCAATTTTCATCAAATTGTTATATCAATGGGTAGACAATTTGACTTCATTACATCAATGTGGTAATTTATCCGCTGAAATTCACCTCTAATAAAATTTGTTATCGTGAAATATTATGCAGTTTCCCACAATATAACTAAAACCGGGGTGTCGCACTTACTTGCACGGGCACCACTTTATAAAAACGGGTCACAATTTTGGTATGTAATAGATTGGATCAGAATTTACAAAGGAAACATATGAATGGGCATGTTTTTTTTAAATATTGAATATATGCAGAATGGGATATTTTGAAAATCCAGCGGGAAGTCTGTACCAAAAGTGTAGAGCCCCCGGTAAATGACCTGTACCATATATTAAAAACTACTTAGATAACATTATATTAACACCTTAACGCGATTTAATTTTCTCAGTGCTAAAAAACACAATAATTTCATTAGTGTATAGAGGGTCCTTAAATCATTTGAGTTCTCTATATCGACAGATTTTTCATGTGACAATTCCTGCCTTCTTTTGAGACGCATTCTGTCCACATTTACCCTTTGAACCACATCGAACGTTGTTGGCACATCAGTGCGGTCTGGAAGTTTTGCCTCGACAGCAAATTAATGGACCTCTCCAAAACTGTGTAAGCTTTGGAATTTTTCGACTTGGTACCTAGGAAAGTACAAATAAACTTCGTCACCGGATTTGAATAATTGCCAGTAGAGTTTCAGATAATGCAAAGACTTCTGTCGCAGCAGAGCACGTGTTGTGTGCTGCCTCGCATAGCTGTGAGCAGTTTCTAGCTTTCATCCCATTCCCACTGATTTGGGGAAATGTTCATCATTAAAGGGGCATGGACACATTTTGAACTAAGAATGTTTAACTTTTATATTTCCATTTTCAATGTTTACAATGCTTACTTATAGGTAATGGCATTTCTAATGGTCAGCAAACATTGAACGTAATTTTGTTGAGTTACGAGTGAGATGTGCACAGCACTTACAATTCTTTGTTATACATGTATAGACAAGGCTCGTGCCATGTTTTTGTTTACATATATTGAATATGCTATAGTAAACGTACAGTTTTTCACATTAGAAGTTCACTACGAACACAATTAAACAGTTTCTAGTCTTTCTCGCTTCTTATTTTGTTTTAAACATGGTGTTCTCTGTTTGTTTTATGTAAACAAAAAACAAGGCACGATCCTTGTTTACGTAAGAAAGAATTGTGAGCGCTGTATCTTAGCTGAAACTCAACAATTGACGATAAAATTTTTGCTGTCCATTACAAATAACTTGCTTTTTTAAACATTAAAAGGGCAAATATAACATTTAACTCAAAACGTGTCCATGTCCCTTTAAATTGGGCATTCGGTACATGACCTCCAGGAGTTTCTACTTCTCTTCCAAACATGAGATAGTTTGGACTACATCCTGTAATCTCCTGTTCTACAGATCTGTTTGCCATCAGAACGAATGGGAGGAGCTCGTCCCAGTTCTTCTGATTCTCGTCCACCAAGGTGCGAAGCATTGATAACAAAGTCTTATTGAATCGCTCCACCGTCCCGTCTGATTGGGGATGGCAGGGCGTCGTACGGGTCTTTTTAATGTTCAGAACTTCGCACATTTCTGTAAACAATTGCCTTCAAACTGCTTTCCTTGGTCCGAATGTATGACACATGGAACTCCAAACCTTGCAAGAACTTATTTTGCAACTATATCCGCCACTGTCGCTGCTTCCATGTTTGGGACTGCAAATACTGCGACCCAACTAAAACATACTATACTAGCCTGTTGTTTTCAGTTGGCGGAGTAATAGTACCTACCTGTTTTCTTCAGTCCGGGAGTTACCGAGCCTGCTTGTTCTGTCAGTGCGCGGGAGTTCCCCCAACGATATTCCATAAACANTGCGCGGGAGTTCCCCCAACGATATTCCATAGGTGTTCCAGCCCTGGTGCTCTCATAGTTTTGTTTGGGCTCTTTGATTTCATGCAGATCTCACATTCGGCTGTAACTGTCCGACATCTCTTTGTAGCCCAGTCCAATAAAATGCTAACCTTATTTTCCTTAAAGTCTTTGTCACTCCAACTTGTGGTCATGGCTATAATTGAGTATATGTCGTCTCTCACTGAACGGCACAATAACTTGGAGGGTGGGTCCCTTCTTCTGCAGAGTAGATCATTCCCCAACTCTAAAAGTACTCTTTGGGACCACAGAAACTTTAGCATCGGTCCTCCCGACCACAATTCCAGGCTTTCTGGTTTGATATTTTGCTCCAACCAACTCCTTCCTTTGCTGAAGTTAACATCGTTTTTCTGGGGACCAGGTATCTTCTATTATTATTCGTCAATAGGAGTCATTTCCGATGTGCTACAACCAACATTGTATTACTTTCCTCATTGTACTCGGGTATAACCATTACATTTTCTTGACGTTTTCCTGCTGAAAACATCTGCGTTGTGGTGTCCTGGTCTGTGCTCAATTTTCATATTGAACATTAATTGCTAGCATCTCAAGCCATCTTGACCACCGTCCTTCTGGATCCTTAAAGTTCAAAAGCCAGCACAATAGGCTATGATCTGTTCTGAATGTATATTTACTTTCGTAAAGATAATGTCGAAAGTGCTTAACATAAATGACCACTGATAACAGTTCTTTACGAGCCACACAATACTTTTGATCTGCTTTGAAGAGGATTCAACTTGTAAATGCTACAACTCGCTCTTCGTCCTCAATCATCTGGGAAAGAACTGCTCCAATGCCACTGTCACTTGCGTTGGTGTCCAATATAAATGATTTCCCGAAGTCGGGATACACCAGAATTGGTGCATTTATAAGGTGGTGTTTCAGTGAGTCGAAAGCCTCCTGACATTCTTTTGTCAATACGTACTTCATATTTTTGTGAGTCAGTTTGTGTAGCGGTTTGGCTACTGTGGTAAATCGACGATGGTAACTGTAAAGACCCATGGACGATCGAAGCTCTTTAGGAGAAGTAGGTTCAGTCCACATGCACGTTTCGATGGCTTCAGTTTTCATTGAATCTGTTGATACACCAAATTTAGAGATAATGTCTCAAGTACTCAACTTCTTTGGTAAATCAATTGCACTTTTTAGCTTTCATTTTCAAACCTGCAGCTGATAACCCTATGAACACATGGTTTTCAAGATTCGCCATCAATTCATCAAATGACTTCCAAAGTATGATTGTATTATCTAGGTACACCAAGCATGTTGTCCAATGAAGACCGCATAGAACAGTATGGATCACGACGCTGGTAAATTGCATAACCCAAATGACATTACCTTAAACTGGAATAGTATGAATGCTGTCTTAGCTTGGTTCTCCGTCTCCATTTCCACTTGCCAGTACCCTGAAAGTAGGTCTAGGGTAGAGAATCAACCAACTCCTGCCAGATGGTCTAACGTCTCGTCTATGTGAGGTAACGGGTATGCGTCTTTGACTGTCGCGTAGTTTAATTTCCGGTAATCGACGCAAAATCTTATAGTACCATCCTTTTTGCGAACTAGAACAACTGGTGAATTGTCCTTATTTGTTTTCTAATACAAAATAAATGTTTTAAAAATATAAACCAAAGAAGGTGTTGCATGTATCACGATGACTTCCCTATGCTGGGCCTTGGATTGAGAAGACACTGGATAGCATTGAAATATATTGGCTTTGCCTGTTTATTGAACCTCAGTCTCCCTCCCTCCTGCCCCTGTTTGTTGATATTTTGAATTTGTTAGGGGTTGTGTATTTGGACTTCAAAGCAACATGTTTGGAACCTGGGTCAGAAGTATTTATTTCTTTATAATTTGAAGTTGTGTTCTTTCGGGTTCCTAAGGTTGGTGCTTTCCCAAAGGTAACGTGAATTTATGATCCTAATTCAGAGTTTTGTGTAGATTTGCAGTTGTAGATCTATAAAGTATTATTTCACAAGCACAGCTGTAGTATACTTATGAGTCTCATGTTTTCATTTTCAACTAGTGTATGTTGAGACTTGACAATATGAAAAAGATGCAAATGTGGTTTTAGAAATACAAACGTAAAAGGGCAGTGATATTTATTTTTTGCGGTACTGGACATTGTATGTTCGTTATGTCTTTTTTTTGCAATAAATAGTTGGCTTTTTAGTAATGGCAGTGCATGTATTTGCATGTAACTTCACTATTTTACATTCTTTATATGCCAGAGAGAGAGAGAGAGAGCGAGAGAGAGAGAGAGAAAAAAAAACTAAACAAACACTTAATTTCTTGTTCAAACTACTGCATGTCTTTTCATGCCCAGATGTTATGTAGCACTGGAATTCTGTTGTTATTTTCCGTTCTCTATGGATCTGTCGAGTAATTCTATACTTGCATTACTCATTCATACTTAACTTATGCCTGTATCTTTTTTTTTTCATGGGTTTACTTAAAATTGATAAGTACATGTGGTTATTACAGAAGGTTAAAAAAAAAAACTAATCAAACCACTACATTATTGTTGCTTTCATTTCAATATACTCTGTTAAGGTTTATTGTTATTTTGAAGTTGCCTGGACAAACATAAACATGCTATTTACTGTATATTTTTTCAAATTACTAGTTTTCTATGGTAAAGATGGAGGCACTTGAATAACCATAGGATAATAGCTGAATCCCGTATGAATTTTTCAGATTTGTCAAATACCTGTAATTTACTTTTTAGAGAAGTCCTTACAGTTAGAATTGATGCCAAAATTTAGCCACTCACGTTCCTATTTGTTGAGACTATGACTAGTTTTGGAGACTATGACTAGTTTTGGGAGACTATGACTAAGTTTTGGAGAGAGCTAACTAGTTCTTGGGAGGACGGATAGACTACGTTTGTAGAGACTTGTGACTAGTTTTGACGAAATTAGTTCAAAGTCTGACAAGTGCTTTTAATCATGAAATGATCTTCCAGGGCTAACATCTTCCTAGCAACTGGTAAAACACATGTTTCCTCTGTAAAATAATTCCCAGTGAAATGATGTTGGAATAGTTTATATTTAAAACTTGTGTCATGGCTTTGTTTTATAATTTATGTTTTTACATCTAGTCCATGCATCGTTGTATTATGCTTATTTTATTATCAGGGATTCCAACATCTTGTTAGAGGGGGGGAGGGGGGGGGGGGGCAATTTTGGTAAATACAACATTCCGTCCAAAGAAGGAACAAAAATATAACTTTAGAGTTTTTACATATTTGTTCTATATAATCGTTCAGGTCACTCAGGTGACCTATTGGTATCTGTATTTTCCAATCGTGCTGTGTCTTACTTAATAAATATTTTCAGCCATCTTCTTTTGGAGGATGGTTAACCAATGTGGGATAAACATCTATGCTTGAGATTAAGGTTCTTGTCCTATAGAATGGTGTTGCTATATGAAATTATCTTTACAAAACTTTTTCACTTCTTGGGAAAATGTTTGGTGATTATTAGTAGACAAGCATTAAGCTGCTCTTAACCCTGAGTTCAGATCTAGGACGGGCCTGTTTAGCTACATGTAAGTAATCATGAAAATCGCATTATATCAGAGAACATCTATTCACTGAGCATCAAGGAGCAAAATGTTTGCATGATTATAGTCGGCGATTTCAGTTTCCTCGACCAAAATTGTGAAAATCATAATGACCCCAGGGTCACGGTAACGGCAGGAGGGCTACATTTAGTCATTACAATTACAATTGAAAAAGTACAAATAAACCATTCTTCTTTACTGCCATCACTCAAGCCAGACAAATGAAATATTCTATATTTAATCTGATGTGAAATTATGACCCTTGCGTTTAGGTCCAAAGTGTTAGTTTGTCATATGTTTTAAAAAAAATGTTCAATACATTGTTAGAAATCTTTATCTTGGACATAAGGATGTCAAAACTGTACCTATAATGAACACTTTCTAAAACTGTAAACATTATTTTGCCCGTTAAAACTGGATAAGAAAGATTGTACTTTGCTGTGAAGATAAACCTGAATCTTATTATAAAAAGAATTCTGAATTGGCTAGTGTGTATGATAGCACATACTATATACTCTATCACTAATAGAAGTATAGAAATGGAGGAGAAGTATTAAAAATCCCTTGGTTAAACAATTTCTAAAGATGAAAAATGTGCATACTCAGGTAACCATAGGGCCAAGCTTCTTGGTTTGTTTGGGTTTTTTTTTGGGGGGGGGGGCGTTCAGTTCAGTAAACTTAATTTTATTATTGAATATGAGTGTCTGAAAACTAAATGTTGTTTTCCTTTTAATTTGTTAAAAACAATGACTGTCCTTCCCAGTAGGGAGGCACTAGTATATTTTCATTATTTTGTTTTGTATATTAGCTCGCAGTAATTATGTATCTACAACAATTTTATGCCAGATATAATTTGGCCTTGAAATGACTTTACTGCCTTCACAATCCAGTAAGGCTTGAGGATGTGTGAAGACAAATAGGTTGTTTTTTCACATTATAGTAGAAAGTGGTAAAAGATGGTCGTGTGTGGCGGGCAATTTTTGATGTCTCTTAATATTGTTATTGAAACCCCATAAAATGATGTTTAGTTGAGCATCGTAATTCAGTGAATGATGACTACATATCACAATGTACCCTTTTGTCCACATCAATAACTGGAACAGTTGCGTGTTTCTTTTTAAAAGGGGCATATGCAATGCTACATTTCACAAAAAATTCTTTCTATCTCGACATTGAAGACTTCCAATAATAATAAAAAGTTACAAAGGAATGCAAAGGATCGTTCATTCCCTGCAGACTTATTGATGTTGATGAAAATTATAATTAATATAACAACTGAGCACTTTTAAGGATTCTTATTTTTACCTGCGTCGCCAACGGCGAAAGGCAGGTCTAGGAGTCGGGTCATCCGTCCGTCCGTCCGTCCCCAAATAAGCTTGTCATCGCAACTCCTCTGAAACTACCCAACAAATTCAACAAAATTTAGCTATTACATACAGAAACATCATATCGTAGTTTGCATATTAGCAGGAAATTTTGATCCTTCCTAAATTTTACAGAGAAGTTATGCTCCCTCAAAACTAGAACCCTTCATAATGAATCTCTGTCATTCACAACTCCCTCGAAAACTACCTAACCAAATTCACACAGAAACTTGGTATACAGTAAGAACATAATGTAGTTGTGCTATTAGCAGGGGAAGTATTGACCTCTAAATTGTTTATGGAAGTAATGCACCTTCAAACTTAGAAAATTTTCAAAAATTCCTCATAAAGATCTTGTCATCACAAAATACACCTCTGAAACTATCCAACCAAATTAATGAAACCTTGGTATACAGTAAAACATATATGTAGTTGTGCATATTAGCCAGGAAATTGGATCCTCTTAAAATTTTATGGAAAGTAATGCACTTTCAATTAGAAAATTTGCAAAAAATCCTCATAAATGATCTGTGTAATCAGCACTCCATCTGAAACTATTCCAACCAAATTCAAATTGAACTTCGCTATAACAGTAAGAACAATCATTGTAGTTGCTCATATTAGCAGGAAATATTGATCTCTAAATTTTATGGAATTTATGCCCCTTCAAATTACCAAAAATTTGCAAAAATCCTCAATAAATGACCATGACCCTATGAAGCTACAAATTCAAAATTCATCATTTATTACCTTATCATTTTCGCTTATTCAGAATTCAATATGGTTGTTTTTTTTTTTAAAACAAGTGGGGGGTACATACGGGAATTAATACCATGCTGAACTTGACAGAAATTTTTTTAATACAGAAATTTTATAAATGATTATACGTTGTAGAGCACAGAAATTCGTCGATGGATAAATTTTCGTTATTTCGTTTGTAGCATAGTCAACAAAATTTAATCCATGACGATTTTTAATCCAACTGGTTGATAATTCGAGTGTCTGAAATGACGAAATTTAATCCCGACCGAAATTTTTTTGGGAATCAAAACAACGACATTTTACACCTGAAGAATATTTGTGCTTCTACTGTAGCGAGCGACGCAGGTCCAACCATTAGGTCTCACTTGTTACGATAGTGTCGGTGGTTATAACAGCACCTAGCATGCCAGCAAATTGAATACCGTGCTACGCCGCGTATGATAATTTGTTGGCACAGCTAGTTGCTGTCTATACCACCCACCGACATCCAAAAATAAGAATTCAATGCTATATATTTACATTCCTTAATTTTATATTATATGGAATGTTCACATTTTATACATCTTTATTTCAAATTTTGGGCCATTTCAAATTCTGTGGCGTATTAATGGAATAGCGAAAATCGACCGTGTGGACTTACTATGAACAAGATGTGCTTTGTGAACACTGGATACCCCGATTCCAGCATACCGTGAAAGGACTGCCAAAAGATTATGCACGTGAAATATGAAAAGTCTATCAATTATGGCAATGTTTAAGCTTTTGAAAGTAGGTCAAACGTCAAGGTCAAGGGTCAAAAATGTTAGTACCAGTTAGAAAGGGTGGTCATAAGGAACACACTGTGTAATATGAAAGTCCACATTGCATTCAAAGTTATGGCATGTTAAAGTTTTTGAAAGTAGGGTCAAACTTCAAGGTCAGATAGGAGGTCAAACATTTTCGGTACCAGATAGAAAGGTTTGTCATAGGAACACACATATGTAATAAGAAGTCCACACTTCCATTCCAAATTTATGGCCAGTGTTAAATTTTCTGAAAGTAGGTCAATCTTCAAGTCAGGAGTCAAAAAATACAGTAGAAAGGGCTTGTCATAAGGAACACACATGGGTATCTTGAAGCTCCACATCACTTGCCATTCACAAAGTTATCTGAATCGTGAGAAAGTATTGAGAAGACAAAACAGCTTCCTAAGTCATCAGCGGGCTTAATTCCTTTAGAGAAGTGGCAGGGCATTGCCGGTGTATGTAGGCTTATGCCTGTCACTTCTTAAAGAGAACTGCAGCGGGCTCTGTTCACGATATTGTATGTGTGTTTTGATTTTCTGCATCAGCAGGTGATATTGCATGTGGTTGTTCTGTTACAGATATTCCGACATAGTTTGGAAAAACATGCAGTACATCGAGGACCGAACCTTGGGGCACTCGATTTCGAGAGCTTCTGCATCCGATAAAGGTCGAGCTATCCGTAACCGCTGACTCCTGCATTTCATGTTTGGTCAAATTGTTTGATCCAAGAAACGCGCTCCAGATTGCAAAACGATGGCGATATATAAGTAGAATGCAACTGACAGAGTCAAGCATGACGATCATGCATAACAGTACTTGTTCTAGGGCTGTACTGATATCATTATGGACACGAAGGGTGGAGTTTCCGTTGAGTATGAGAGTGTAGGCCGATGTGGTACATTATTGTGTAGAAATTTGAGTCTAGATGACACTCAACGACTTTCGATACCTTGAAATAAACGATTAAAATTGAAACTGTTTATACTTCCTTGTTCTGATTTGGTTTGTTTTAATTAAAGGGTTTGACATAGCGCTTGCATCCATTGAGCGATAACTGATTTCACATCAACTCTGTCATGATTCACGTGAGCAGTTATTAGTTCGCAAGGTGACGAAAACTGGCCCATACATTTTTGTTTAGAGTAGTAGGACGACTGCCGTCAAGCGCGCAAGTATTCTGAAACAGCATTTGACATCACGATTTTCTAATTTCATCGCAAGTTGTCAGGAGAAGATTCCTCATATCCACAATCAGATATAAGATTGGATCTATACAATTTTGTATATCGTAACGGAATAATGGCAGCAAAGATAATCGAGGTGAAATTTTTAATCTGTCCACAAAAATATTTGCTTGAATCTGCTATAGTCGGAATTTGGTATAAGGATGGGGCCAGATATAAATAGCTAGTGATGAGATGGTCGTTAACAAGGTTTGAAACATTTTTTTTCTTCTTTCTTGTTACATATTGTTTCCAATTGTTTTCAGGTTTGTGGTTCATGAACCATCTTTTGAAGGTTGGGCGGTTGGGGTTATTGGGGGTTGGCAAAATTGTAGAGAATTCGGATCTTTGACCCTGGGGCCTTAGAGGGGCAGTGGCCAAACTGCAATTTTTCTAATATCTTGTCTATCCTTTACACATTCTAGAAGATTATAAATGGTTATAAGGTCCATGAAATGGAAGAAAAAAAACTATGTCCATAAAGCAGGGCCAAGTATGACCAATACAGTGAAACATGTAATTCAGTACTCTAGAGAACCTCTTCTATGCTCTTCATAATTTCTTTTTTTTTAAAAACTAATGGCTGGTTATAATTCTCTATAGAAGTTGCCCTCCTAGTACTGAATTGTTAAAATTCATATTCCCTGGGTCAGGGGTTCAGTCCAAGGCGAAGGAGGCCAAGTATTCGACCATATAATGACACAAATCTTTTATGAATGTTTAAGGAAAAGACTTAAATAGACATGATTTTGATATCTTCTACTCAAAACTGTGAACTTGCCCATGGGCCAGGTTATAGGGCCCTTAGGTGTGGGATGGGTATCGCGATATATCACGATATTTTTTTTTAATATCGCGATATTCTATAGGACTTTGGTTTCTTCTTTAAAAAATATAAATTTTCTCTTATATTCAGATACAGCACAAAAGATCCTCAAAGAGGGTGTTGCACAGAAGCGAGGTGATTTTCCCTTTATACTGAGACACTCGTGCATTAGAACTGACCTTGTATCCTAAGTGTGTCATTCATAATATTTGTGGGATTTCCAGCACTAGGAGCAAGCGTAAAAGTATTTTATGTTAAGTAATTTTTTGTCCACACCTTATTATGAAAGTCGAAATTAAATAAGACAGATTCACCTTTTTTTTTTTTTTTTTTGTTCTTAGTCAGTTTATATGTCTTTGATTATAGTTCAATAGATGAGTTTGTCATGATGATATGAGTCATGGATCACTAATATGATATTGCAATTCTGCAGACTGGGGAATAAATGGGAGGGTGAGTATACATTGTATCAATATTTATATCAGTTTAGTCCTAGCATTGCTGGGCGGTCCATAACTAAGGGATATATTTTATCTTCCTTCGCTTATAGCCTTGGATGCTTTACTGTGTGCTAAAAAACCAATTATCACAGGAACGAACGATGAGAGCAAGAGCCCAAGCGTTCTGTTCCTATAGGACATGTGCGATGTGCATACCGTACATAATTGAATAAAACATATAAATAAGAAGTGTGTAATGTGATGGGTTCGTTTAAACGGTTTATAAGTCCATTGCCTTGTATATGCCATTACGCCACACCCAGAGCTCGTGACAGCAGACCTCATATGTCATGTGCACGCAACAACGAAGACAGGTAGTTTGGGACATATATTTAAATGGATAGTGACGCTCATATTGATGAAAATCAAAGTTACTTTAGTGGTTACTGGATATCGGGTACTGTAATTGAACCCCCCCCCAACCCCCCCCATAAAAAAGAAACCCGGCTAATAGTAAACAGGTCTGCCAATGAGTGAGAACATTCTCAAATTGTTACATGTGAGCGGTCACCAATCCAGGTTGGTAACCACGCCTTCGCCGATGCGTTACTGCACAGTGACAAAATGAAAGACTCGGCTATAACATCGCCAGAAAGGCGTTTCGCTTAGGCTTACTAGAGAGACCAGTTCAAGTTTACCTTTTATAATGTCGCTGCTACCTACTTACAAAATCCCTTCATCTTTCAAAGTTTTTGTATTTCAGGAAGCTTTGGATTTGAAATAATAAAGCGAGTTGTATCTATGGATGGTTAGCATCAAGCGACAAACGAGCGATTTAGATATTCAATTATGAAGGAGCGTATAAGTTTATTGTGCGGTTGTTGGAGCGCTTACCGGCATTAATTACAGAAGCGCAGGCAGGCCATGCCTTATAGCCGGGACCGGCTAAAAATTGTCTATATTCCTTCCTAATAACAGAAAGAGTCGTGATATATGGGAAGGGGGAATTATTTTTCCTAAAAAACTCAGAGATTGACTGCAAGTTTGTCAAAAGTATACAAGAACCAATTCATTCAAGTAAATTTAAATTTTTTGTCCAGGAAGGCCAAAAAATTAATAAAGGACATGATTTAAGCTTGTAATGTTTTTAGATTTGGAAAATAAATGCATAACATTGTAATTTAACAAGAAAATGACTTGTATTTGGTCTCATTTTTGATTCTTTTAAAAATTGTTGACAAAATGAGCTGTACTATGACTTACTATCCCTTTAGAGAAAGCCCTGACGTAGGGGTTCAGCCTGAAACTGGTGGAATTCTGCAATTTTTAAAGTATCGAATATACCTATTTAATGGACATTAGGAGATCAAAGCAATATTTTTCGTTTTGAAATAAATGAAAGATTCAGTGAACTATGCATATTTGCACTACCACCGAATATTGAATCAAATAGTCTGATGTACATATTGAAGTAATAATTCGTATTTAACAAATCGTTGACAGCACGATACCTACAGAGTTCTTAAAATACCATTTGTCTTCGTTAAACGCATTTGTCTCCCCGCTTCCCATTTACCTATAAAGTGGCCAAATTACTGCGTCCCCCTTAATGCAATGCATGGTATGAGGAGAAAGCACGAGCAGGAACGATACTTTGCGCAACGAAGAACAAAATCTGGGAAAATATTCATTATCAATGTCGCACTGATGTATTGTATATGATACAAAAATAATGACTGGTATATATATAACTAAAGTACACTTTTATACATGAAAGACCTATAAAACACTATAAACTATTCAATTGATAAAACAATGTGACACATCATTATATGGTAATAAATTGTCCAAAAGATATCTTGATAGCCATAAAGGAGAAGTGTTCGAGCAAGCTATTCTTACTTCCTCCACCCTTCTTAGACCAATAGACCATTATGGTTTTCCAGACCCTGTTTCGACTATTATGCACGTCTACCAACAGCGATGAAGCTTATCCTATAAGCCTTCTAAAGTGTTACATGTTTTAACATCAATACATGTAGCCAGTAGTATAACTGCTCAAACAACAGAGCCTGGTATACGTCAGAGTCGACTGATTTCATCTTTTTCTTTTCACCATGGGGGGGGGGGGGGGGGGGGGGGGAGGGGGGGGCAAAGTGATGTAGCACGTGCGTATTTTAGCGTAGAATGGCAGCTACGCGCCTGACACCGCACATTCAAACACCGCAAGGAAACTAAGTACTTAACGAAATCGTGTCGATTTTTAGAGATTTACAAAATAAAAAAAAAAAAAAAAAAAAACAATGCATGCTGAAACAAAATTTCAAAGCGACAATTTTTTAGTGAAAATCTCAAAGAACGTTTTTGTACTAAATTTATTTTGTTTCAAGCAGCAGTTTTTCTTAAATTTCGGGATTCCCCTGTATTTGAGGCTAAAATTCACATAAATCGCTTCCTGCATGATTTCAACTTAATTCATTTTGAACTAATTCTTGTCAATACACACCTTTAGACTATTTTCTATATGTGGAATCAAGACAAAAAGTTCCACTGGTTTTACTTTATATATGAATAACTTTAGTTCTACGATATATTCATGCAACACCT
>CAJDSM010031500.1:2500-10465 GCA_903981925.1 Ostrea lurida
ACTGGTCCCCTGATCACACCACGCTGCTGAGTTTTTGGTCTGCGCATATGGTTGTCTACTCTAAATTGTATCAGTAAAGTATTCTAACGTGTAGCGGTCACCCATCCAGGTGCTGATCATGATCGCTGTTGTTTAACTTGCTTGATCAAGAGAGACACTCTACCACACCACCAGAAAAGCTAGCTCACTAGCGAGGCAGTATAAGTTCCCTATATACTGTATGCTACACTTTCCCCGGCTCAGTACATCGTCCCGAAGCTTAGCATGGGTCCTCTCTGAATGTTTAACACCTGTTCAGCAACGGCATCTGCGGTACCACCGTCGTCCCAGGACGAAACCACGTACATGGACACATAGTCCTAGAGCTCCACCTGAAACATACATGTCTTCTGCCAAACACCAGTCACTACACTACCACCAATTTGTAACGTGTAGCGGTCACCCATCCAGGTGCTGACCACTCTCGCCGTTGCTTAACTAGCGTGATCATGAGAGAGACTCTACCACATCGTCAGAAAAGCTAGCTCTCTAGCGAGGCAGTATAAGTTCCCTATATACTGCCTGCTACACTATTAGCATCAGCTTTACTGTTGTTCGATTGGCTGTCCATTTCATTCACTTTATCTGATTCAGTGGATGCATCTGATCCAATATGACAAAATCTAGATCAGATTCACTACTTTCGCTGTGTTGATCTAAATCTTCATTTTCATCACTTAAAATATTATCAAGAGCTTCAAAAATGTTTCTCTGCATCCTGATTAGATACATTTCAATCAACCCATTTTATTACTTCCTGAGAGCTTTTTATTGTATCTCAAAGGACTGGACCTTCAAGGCCCGAGGTTGCAATTAGAAGATGTTTAGAAATGAGTGAGTGTGTATATTTCCAATTCTAAACATCGTTTTGGCAAAATGACATTATTATTACCTTTTTGGTGTATATTTAGGAGAATACATAAAGGACCAAGTCATAATTGTTCCGAATACAAAAGTTCAAGCAATTTTGCAGCTCATCGGGCCTCTCAGGTCCTATGATGCTACCGAAAGGTTAATGTTGTTACTCAGAAGAATAGCACACCTACCAAGTCACCAGGTCCCTTCACTCCACAGTGACATCAAGGAGATGGTATATTTTTCCTTTCAAAGTAATCTTGATATGCTAAAAGCCTCGTCGCAGAAAACATGTACAAATTTATAACTGTTGATGAGCAATTTTAATAGCAATGAATCAGAATAATATATATCACTCAAACTCACCCCATAGTGTAATACTTTGAATTTGTCAACAACAATGAGCTGATGCAGTTACATGTACCGTTAAGCTAAAACAAAGTGTATCGTCATTGTGCATGTGGGTAATCAGTAATTGCTAATGCTTGTAACATAAAAAATATAGTGAATTATTCCTTAAAACCACTGGTAAGTCTAAATTCTTAATATTTGTCACACTGTCACCAATTCGGCATATGAAATAACCACACATCACTATAGTTCAGTGTATGTACCAGTAATTGTTTATCTATCTATCTATCCATCCGTCCATTCATAATGTTATAGCATTTATGCAGTGATCGTTAACCACATACATTTGCCCAGTATATTTACATTCATATTCATACAATGCCATAACGCATATGTGCACGGTAATTAGTAAAACGAAGACAATGATGAAAATAATTTGTGTGACTTTATGCAAAGTCAAATATCAGTCAAATACCAAATTTATAACAACATTATCTCTTTACGTGATACTCATATGGTCATGTAGTGAAAGGCTTAATGTAAAGGCAAAGATAACTAACAGTGATCAATCTCGTAAGTCCTAAATAGAATACAAAAACAAGAGTTGGGCAATCACGGACCCCTGGACACACCAGAGGTGGGATCAGGTGCCTAGGAGGAGTAAGCATCCCCTGTTGACCGGTCACACCCGCCGTGAGCCCATAGTCTTGATCAGGTAAATGGAACAGTCCGTAGTCAAATCTTATTGGACTATAAGTACAAAATAGCAGAGATACAGTGAGCAATAAATGTTAATTTCTAAATGTAAATCAGAGGAATTAACTTCCAAGTCAATTCCATCATCGTCAGAGTCAAAAGATTCTCAGTAAAGATTATCATTATCACTATCAGATTCAACAACAGCCACTAGAATGTGTTCTGACCGTCTACATGGTAGTATGCACATAAGGTGTTTCAGCAGACAGTGACACTTAAAAATTTATCGGCTGTCACAGTCTGTACAGTGCATTATACGAAAAGGTGAAGATAACGAACAGTGATCCATCTCATAAATCCTATACGGATTACATATTACGAGATGTGCAAACACAGACCCCTAGATATACCAGAGATGTGATTAGGTGCCTAGGAGTAGTAAGGATCTCATGTCGACTGGCCATACACCCCGGGGGTGGTCTCAACCTATACTTTTGTGTACAGACGTATGGCTGAGACTTTCAGAACAGTTCCATCAATAAATAAATTCAATATTTTGAAGACCATACCCATTCATATATTTCCGTTGAAAATTCTTACCCAATCTCATATTTTGTAACAAAATGACTTGTTCATATATAGTTGCTGCCCATACAAGTAGTGCATATTGTAAATTCTTGTAATCATATCGTGGGAAAAATATCAAAATATTTTATGATTTAACTACAAACTTTATTAGAGGATAAATTTACCCATTGATATACTGGCATTTCAAATTGTCTACCCAATGATATAACAAATGATGAAATTGCATGCCATTGATATATTTGGCTTGTCAAAAAAGTGACCCATTCAGAGGTACGTCTGTGTATACCTAAATATAGGAAGACACACCAGGGGGCACCCGCCATGAGCTCTAAACTTTATCAGGTTCACAGAGTAATTCGTAGTCGAAATCAGTCTTTACAAAAAGACCTAGGAAATCGGTATTAAACATGCCAAACGTATTTGACCCAATGGCAGGTTGTATTGGCAAACTAAATCGATATAACAACAACATAATTTGCAAATGTAATATTTCGGAAAGTTATAGTGTGACCATTTGGGTTTAGCCAATATCTTTCGAATTGTGGTCACATGACTGTAGATTCCTTATTTTACGTGAGTACTTTATATGGCGAGTTGACTCTAATAATAAATCGCGAGAACGTAAATTCACGATTGTTGTATTAATGAAAAATGTTTACATGTATTTTAGTACCATAAAAATAAAAGCAAAAAATTTCATTTCGCCGATCGATGTTCCAGACAGTAGTCATGTGTTGGAGTGGCTTGTCACTCAGAGGCTGACCAGTGACAGAGGTTAGCCACCAAAGGTAATCTGTCTTCCTGACCTGTCTGGCGACCAAGCTGTTGCGTGCAGTGTGTCTGCCTGAATAAGGCTTGCAGTGTACACAGCAGTGGAAGGGCTATCACTTCTACTATGTGTCCTGAATAAGGCTGCAGTATAAGCGGTAGTCCGAGGTTGACCAGTGTAAGGCTAACCATTAGTCTACCCACTGCCAATCGCCCAATAATTAGATTTTATGTGATTCCCCAATTCACATTGTAGTGATCATCAACCTAGATAAGGTTAGGCCATACTTTTTGTATACATTGGCTGGCCTTCTTATAGGAAAATTGTTATATATCAAAGTCATCCCCAAACCCTTGAAATGACAAGGTACGAGCCCTGGTAGGCACTTACGTATAGCTAAATACGTTACACAAACTACTTACTTTAAACGACAATTTTGAAACTCCTGAAACATCAATTTGATTGGCAGCAGCCTGTCTTGATTTAAAAACTGATCCTACGCAGAACAAGTTTCTAACGTGTAGCGGTCACCCATCCAGGTGCTGATCATGATCGCTGTTTTGTTAACTTGCTTGATCAAGAGGGACACTCTACCACACCACCAGAAAAGCTAGCTCACTAGCGAGGCAGTATAAGTTCCCTATATACTGTATGCTACACTTTCCCCGGCTCAGTACATCGTCCCGAAGCTTAGCATGGGTCCTCTCTGAATGTTTAACACCTGTTCAGCAACGGCATCTGCGGTACCACCGTCGTCCCAGGACGAAACCACGTACATGGACACATAGTCCTAGAGCTCCACCTGAAACATACATGTCTTCTGCCAAACACCAGTCACTACACTACCACCAATTTGTAACGTGTAGCGGTCACCCATCCAGGTGCTGACCACTCTCGCCGTTGCTTAACTAGCGTGATCATGAGAGAGACTCTACCACATCGTCAGAAAAGCTAGCTCTCTAGCGAGGCAGTATAAGTTCCCTATATACTGCCTGCTACACTATTAGCATCAGCTTTACTGTTGTTCGATTGGCTGTCCATTTCATTCACTTTATCTGATTCAGTGGATGCATCTGATCCAATATGACAAAATCTAGATCAGATTCACTACTTTCGCTGTGTTGATCTAAATCTTCATTTTCATCACTTAAAATATTATCAAGAGCTTCAAAAATGTTTCTCTGCATCCTGATTAGATACATTTCAATCAAACCATTTTATTACTTCCTGAGAGCTTTTTATTGTATCTCAAAGGACTGGACCTTCAAGGCCCGAGGTTGCAATTAGAAGATGTTTAGAAATGAGTGAGTGTGTATATTTCCAATTTCAAACATCGTTTTGGCAAAATGACATTATTATTACCTTTTTGGTGTATATTTAGGAGAATACATAAAGGACCAAGTCATAATTGTTCCGAATACAAAAGTTCAAGCAATTTTGCAGCTCATCGGGCCTCTCAGGTCCTATGATGCTACCGAAAGGTTAATGTTGTTACTCAGAAGAATAGCACACCTACCAAGTCACCAGGTCCCTTCACTCCACAGTGACATCAAGGAGATGGTATATTTTTCCTTTCAAAGTAATCTTGATATGCTAAAAGCCTCGTCGCAGAAAACATGTACAAATTTATAACTGTTGATGAGCAATTTTAATAGCAATGAATCAGAATAATATATATCACTCAAACTCACCCCATAGTGTAATACTTTGAATTTGTCAACAACAATGAGCTGATGCAGTTACATGTACCGTTAAGCTAAAACAAAGTGTATCGTCATTGTGCATGTGGGTAATCAGTAATTGCTAATGCTTGTAACATAAAAATATATGTGAATTATTCCTTAAAACCACTGGTAAGTCTAAATTCTTAATATTTGTCACACTGTCACCAATTCGGCATATGAAATAACCACACATCACTATAGTTCAGTGTATGTACCAGTAATTGTTTATCTATCTATCTATCCATCCGTCCATTCATAATGTTATAGCATTTATGCAGTGATCGTTAACCACATACATTTGCCCAGTATATTTACATTCATATTCATACAATGCCATAACGCATATGTGCACGGTAATTAGTAAAACGAAGACAAATGAAATAATTTGTGTGACTTTATGCAAAGTCAAATATCAGTCAAATACCAAATTTATAACAACATTATCTCTTTACGTGATACTCATATGGTCATGTAGTGAAAGGCTTAATGTAAAGGCAAAGATAACTAACAGTGATCAATCTCGTAAGTCCTAAATAGAATACAAAAACAAGAGTTGGGCAATCACGGACCCCTGGACACACCAGAGGTGGATCAGGTGCCTAGGAGGAGTAAGCATCCCCTGTTGACCGGTCACACCCGCCGTGAGCCCATAGTCTTGATCAGGTAAATGGAACAGTCCGTAGTCAAATCTTATTGGACTATAAGTACAAAATAGCAGAGATACAGTGAGCAATAAATGTTAATTTCTAAATGTAAATCAGAGGAATTAACTTCCAAGTCAATTCCATCATCGTCAGAGTCAAAAGATTCTCAGTAAAGATTATCATTATCACTATCAGATTCAACAACAGCCACTAGAATGTGTTCTGACCGTCTACATGGTAGTATGCACATAAGGTGTTTCAGCAGACAGTGACACTTAAAAATTTATCGGCTGTCACAGTCTGTACAGTGCATTATACGAAAAGGTGAAGATAACGAACAGTGATCCATCTCATAAATCCTATACGGATTACATATTACGAGATGTGCAAACACAGACCCTAGATATACCAGAGATGTGATTAGGTGCCTAGGAGTAGTAAGGATCTCATGTCGACTGGCCATACACCCCGGGGGTGGTCTCAACCTATACTTTTGTGTACAGACGTATGGCTGAGACTTTCAGAACAGTTCCATCAATAAATAAATTCAATATTTTGAAGACCATACCCATTCATATATTTCCGTTGAAAATCTTTACCCAATCTCATATTTTGTAACAAATGACTTGTTCATATATAGTTGCTGCCCATACAAGTAGTGCATATTGTAAATTCTTGTAATCATATCGTGGGAAAAATATCAAAATATTTTATGATTTAACTACAACTTTATTAGAGGATAAATTTACCCATTGATATACTGGCATTTCAAATTGTCTACCCAATGATATAACAAACTGATGAAAATTGCATGCCATTGATATATTTGGCTTGTCAAAAAAGTGACCCATTCCAGAGGTACGTCTGTGTATACCTAAATATAGGAAGACACACCAGGGGGCACCCGCCATGAGCTCTAAACTTTATCAGGTTCACAGAGTAATTCGTAGTCGAAATCAGTCTTTACAAAAAGACCTAGGAAATCGGTATTAAACATGCCAAACAGTATTGACCCAATGGCAGGTTGTATTGGCAAACTAAATCGATATAACAACAACATAATTTGCAAATGTAATATTTCGGAAAGTTTATAGTGTGACCATTTGGGTTAGCCAATATCTTTCGAATTGTGGTCACATGACTGTAGATTCCTTATTTTACGTGAGTACTTTATATGCGAGTTGACTCTAATAATAAATCGCGAGAACGTAAATTCACGATTGTTGTATTAATGAAAAATGTTTACATGTATTTTAGTACCATAAAAATAAAAGCAAAAAATTTCATTTCGCGATCGATGTTCCAGACAGTAGTCATGTGTTGGAGTGGCTTGTCACTCAGAGGCTGACCAGTACAGAGGTTAGCCACCAAGAAGAGTAATCTGTCTTCCTGACCTGTCTGGCGACCAAGCTGTTGCGTGCAGTGTGTCTGCCTGAATAAGGCTTGCAGTGTACACAGCAGTGGAAGGGCTATCACTTCTACTATGTGTCTGAATAAGGCTGCAGTATAAGCGGTAGTCCGAGGTTGACCAGTGTAAGGCTAACCATTAGTCTACCCACTGCCAATCGCCCAATAATTAGATTTTATGTGATTCCCCAATTCACATTGTAGTGATCATCAACCTAGATAAGGTTAGGCCATACTTTTTGTATACATTGGCTGGCCTTCTTATAGGAAAATTGTTATATATCAAAGTCATCCCCAAACCCTTGAAATGACAAGGTACGAGCCCTGGTAGGCACTTACGTATAGCTAAATACGTTACACAAACTACTTACTTTAAACGACAATTTTGAAACTCCTGAAACATCATTTGATTGGCAGCAGCCTGTCTTGATTTAAAAACTGATCCTACGCAGAACAAGTTCTTGTTGATCGAACATGAGTGATGTTGTGGACTTCCACTGGAGCTTGATTCTTTGTATTAAACTGACCTGACAGATACCATTTGTTGCCTGGCTTGTGATGTAACTTTGCCACCAGATGCTGGTCTGGTGCCTTGCTCTAAGGACATTCTGATAGAAAACATCTTCTGTTGGTTTTGTGAAGCAGGTTGTCTGTTGTCAAGGTCATGAGATTCCAAAACTGGTCCAGGGATGAAATTGTCAGCACTTTCTGTTCATACAAGCTGAGGACTGTGACATGAGATCGTATATAGGAGATATCGGGGCATTGCTTCCACATTATTCTGCACTCCAAATGTTACAGTATTTGTGAATGAATGTCATTTCCCACATGTTACTCCAGGTCTGTGTAAAAAAAAACAAACCAAGTTCCTGTTTGGTATAAACTCTGCTGT
>CAJDSM010031500.1:10490-24652 GCA_903981925.1 Ostrea lurida
TGTCACATATATAGTAAGTGGATGTGCTACTGGAGGTTCACACCATGCTCTGTCGCAATGGAATGTACCGGGATGTAACGTTGCCTGATGACTGTTATGGCTATCCAGAATGTAAACAAAACCAACGATTTTGTCCTTGCCCGCAATAGTATGTTGCCTATTACACAACCTGTTTGGACTCAAAGCTGTGGATGTGTAATTTTTATCACCCAGTCTTCACTTAATTCCGATCTGGGTTTCCTTATAAATTAAACAAAATGATTGTTATCAGCAGCATCAAATATGAGCCCGTTTTCTGTGGTTTGCATCCAGGAATATAATCCTAATGAGAACTCGACAACTACATGTACAACATTTAGTAATGGGATACCTTTTTTGGATATTACTGGCTTAAGGTCACATCCAAAAGACCCTGATTCTAACTTCTAAAACAATGTAACTAATATTCACGTTATTGGTTTGAAGCAGCCATGGCATGAAAGGGGCTCAAACTCAAGACAAGGTTGACTTCTCGCTGCTTTGAGGCATCTAGCGATCTACGAATGAGGACTGCCGAGTCATTTTTGGGGTATCTTAATTATGACAGGATTCTTCATATCAACTAACATTCAATCTTTATCCCAATGTGAACATATATTGATGAGAATACACAAAGATGCAAAGTCAAATCAATAAAAATTGTAAATTGGCTAGCCTAAATCGTACCACCAGTTATCATATATACAGAACCATGTGAGTACTGTATGTAAACTCACGTGTCCAAAATGCTATTGTGCATATGGTAACCACTTTAACTTTAAAATTATGGCAATTAGTTTTGATAAAACATCCTAACTGCCATTTTATCCAAACGCACTTTCTCTAAGTGGTAGGTGTGCTATTCTTCTGAGTAACACTTGAAAAACAAATATTTAGGCTTATTTGCTCTACTTTTGTATTGTTGTGAATGATATATCACTTTAGCTTTCATAAAATAAAAAATATTAATGATATGATTCAAATCCACAAAATTGACGCAATTTCTCAAATTTGGGGAGGGGGGTAACATTTTGCTGTCTCACAGCCTCATTGATTATGCTAGACATGTAAACTATATATCATGCAACAGAGGAGTAAATGAGAATTTTGATGTGTTATATACAATTTTGTTCATCGATGAGTCTGTTAGACGCAAGAAATGAGGGTACGCGGAACGAAAAATGATGACGTTTATGACTGTTTTAGTCCATATTTATTTCTTTATTTAAAAATTCCACACAGAATTGGCATATGAAAGGCATGATACAATTTCCTGGGTCAGACTGCTTAGTTTAAAACCATTCTGTTTGATTTCCTGCATTAAGTCCGTCATAATTGGACAAAACGTACCTTGTATTATTTTCACAAAAATGTTTGACTTTGTGACAGAAATTCCAAATTTACACTAAGTCAAAACACATTTTCTCAAACTACGACCATCATTTCCATAATCTAGACAAAATTCTGCATCAAACCATATAGGTCGTACTATGTTTCTACCCTAGATTGGGGTCTCTTATAATTTGACCTCCCAGCCGCTGCACTATCTACTGTAATTTAAATATCACACAAGACAAAATTGATATAATATACAATTATCCATGGGCAGTGAAAATCACACGAGACAAAATATAATAATTGTTTATGGCCACTAGATACTACAAAATTGATACAATCCATGGGCACTGGTGACCGTGGTTCTCTTCCACTGTTTGATTTAAATCAAACATTCTTAATCTGGTTTTTGCTGAAACAAGTATGTCCAAGTTAATTTTCTAATATAAAGGACTTCCTTGTACTATATTTAATGTACAGATTTAATGAAGGCATTGTGTGATAAGAGATAAAATCTCCCAGGGACCCTTGTAATTAAGTTTTACTGTATAACTGCATGCACTGAATTCAACCATGTTTAGAAAATAAATTATTCACTCCCATATGGTTTGAAGGAGCTCCAATGTCGATCAATATTTCAATATTGTGTACAGAATATAAATTCTCTTTAATTATTCAAGTGAAAGTATCTTCATGACAAAGCTATACATAAGCAACCCATTTTGCTTATTTAAAACTACATACATCAATACTTAGAAAAATAATGCTAATCAATTTTCTCTCTCCTCTTTCCAGATACTGCATTGACCAATTTCCCAACTATTGGTAATTAAGCTTCCATACGTACTACTCAAATATCTTTTTTTTTAATAGTTTTTAACAAAAATTGCTGCTGTGATAAGAAGTTCAAGCATTGATAATCCATGAAAGGATTCAAGGAGAACTGGATGAGATTTATCCATGAAAGGATTAAAGAGAACTGGATGAGATTTATCCATGAAAGGATTAAAAGAGAACTGGATGAGATTTATCAAAAAGCACTGAAAATGAAGGATCATCAATATCTTTCAAGTCAAAGCATTTCTCAAATGAAATATGCACTCATACCAGTATATCTAATGTAATAACAAAACCTTGTTACTTGGTTGTGTGTGCATCATCAGCTTTTGTAGAAACTGTATCAGTAGATTTATCAGATGGTACGATAGGAAAGCAATATGCCCGTAAAAGAGTAATCATACAGAGCTTTGACTGAGGAACTGGCAACTAGTGAGTGAAAGTTGTAGAACCTCCCACCTGGTGAGGGGTCAAAGGTCGGCATGAAAACCCTATCATCAGTGTGATAACATTGTATAAAGTAATGGGGAAAAGAATAACAAGGAATTCATTTCCCACAGAACAGAAAAAGAAAGCTATGCCCCTCTCACCATTTTACTACATCTAGTATGTATATTTATTAACTGTTTTCAGACAAATACTCGGTACCCACCAATATTGAAATTTAATTCAAAGCAAGGGTAAAATATCATGGAAAAAAAGGATGTCTAATTGCCTTTATAAGATATATACATGTGTACAATACAGTGATCCGAAGTGAAATATGAAATACACCCTTACTTATACAATTTCCTGTTATTTCTCCAATTTCAAAAGCTTATAAAACTTCTTTCAGCTAAAAATAATTTGATATTCATGCGATACGTATGCACACACAAGATGCTGTTATGGAAAAATTGCAAACGTTTTGAGTTGTCTATCATTACGGACACAATTACCTCCCTTGGGCATATATAAATTAACAGCCCCTGATTCAATCATCCCTTTTCTTCTATAATTGCTATTAAAACAAAAGTTGGTGTTTCCCTATTTCATGAAGAACTTATAGCGAGCAAAGCTCGCGTCGCGAAGAGCTCGCTCTAATGGTTAGGCATGTAAATCACGTGATTTGCTTTCTATCAGCTGAAAAATTGTGAGCCCACGCGACTTTTGCGACCCACAATATCTACGGACCCACAATGCATCCGCAAAAATGTCGGATTTACTGCGGTATACATCATTAACAACTAGGGCTGTGCGATAATACCGGTATTCCGATATATTGCGATTCATTAATAAAAAATATCGTATCGGGATACATTTTTTCAATACCAGTATATCGGCGATTATGTTTCTGTGCTTGTTCTAAACACTAAGAGTTAGACAATAGTTTTTCTACTTCCAATAGAGCAATGAAGTTAACAACCAAGTCTTGTTTCTTATTTTTTCATATATTCTGCATAGAAATCAATGTCATAGTCAAATGAATAAGAGAAAAGGTCGTTGATTTTCTACTTGAAAATATTGCAATACATATCGCAGTACATTAGAATATCCGCAATATATTGCGATAGCGAAAATTTCCGAGTACGCAGCCCTATTAACATTCGTAATATAAAATAGATACGATGTTTGGAACGTCACAATGCAACTGTTTACGTCGACAATTTACGTCACAATGCAACTGTTCACGTCGACTGCGTCATGTTTTTTTTCACGGCTTTAATTATTTGCAAGATGATTTAGAGTCTTCGCTCGCACCAACAGTAGCACCGTCAACATATTATTTAATACCTGAATTTTCAACTTTATTTCTGCTACTCCCAAGCTCAAAGCCATGTTTGTCTGAATCTCGACCTTGTATATCCCAGGGTCAAAGTCATACAATGAGTATCTCCCAGGATCAAGGTCATACAATGAGTATCTACCAGGGTGAAGGTCATACAGTGGGTATCTCCCAGGGTCAAGGTCATACAATGAATTTGTGTTTGAATTTGTCCTTGACCTTTGCATCTTCCAGGTCAAGGCCATCCTTTTGAGTGATGTTTTTGGGGGCTTGCCATTAGTGTGAGCCAGCCAACAATTTGAATTTTGATTTGTTTGCTTTTGGTCTTTTATTAGCTGTGCCCTTGATTGCCAAATAAAACATAAAAACAAATATTTGCTTTGTCTGTTTGCAATTATCTGAGACAATTTCATTCTTAGACTAGTACTTTTAGGGCAGTCATGTAACACCTTGACATACATGTATATATTTCCTCTACTTTCTGACAACATCCTTTGGATAAACAAACAGGGATTACGTACACTTGCTCTTACGATATACATATCAATAAGGGTAAAACACAGCTCTGTGATTTTCAGCATACCTCAACTGCATCACAAATGCTTTCTAAGCCCTTGAATGGTCCCTTCTCTGTCCTTTCACCCAAATCCACAAAGCTCTGCAGTTTTCCCTCTTGTTGCAACTTGATCATTTTATTGATGTACTGAGGTATATCAGACATGAAGTGTTCCATGAAGAATCCTCTAATACTTGCTGATTTATTAAGTAACTGTAAAAAGAAATTCAGACTGGATTTGAACTCTGGATCTTGGGGTCAGTAACACGATACCAATTATCCACTGAGCTACACTGATATAAAGGCAAATCGATGAATTGAAGTAGAGTAATTTCACAAAAACCATTGAATTGCCATCTTGTGATGTACATGTAGGTATAATGAAATGTACAAGTCTTGATGTAGTAAGCTACCTTAAATACTAAAATAAGCATTTACCCTAACAGGTATTGTGGCCATCGTTCTAGAAGGTTTGAAGCCAAGGTCTGTTTGATATCCCTCAATGAACCCTATCACAATTAGACGCCCTTTCAATGCCAAGCTGCAAAACAATAATTTAAAAATAGTTTTTCCTGCAGATGCAATGCTTTCAGATACTTGACAATTTCCAAACCACATAATTAAGGAAGTTTTGCTTAAGAAAGAGAGCTGTATCATAATACTATTAGGTGGGTGTACATGGTATTGTTCACTATTTGGTTCATGTTCATTCTTATCTAAGCAAGGCTACAAGGTACATGTAGAAACTGAGTGAACATACCTGTTTACACAGGTATCAAACACCTCCCCTCCAATGGATTCATATATCACATCAATACCATTCTGAAATAAATTCATAAACAAATGAGGGTTTTGAAAGAAAAGCAACTTGAAAATGATACATATATGTACCGGTTCATGATTTTTAGCTCACCTGAACCGAAGGTTCAAGTGATCTATTCCGATCGCCTTTTGTCCGTCGTCTGTCTGTCCACCTGTCCGTCTGACTGTTAACTTTGGAGTTTTCACATTTTCGACTTCTTCTCAAGAACCGCTGGGCCAAATTCAACCAAACTAAATACAAATCATCCTTGGGTAAAGGGGTTTCAAGTTTGTTCAAATGAAGGACCAGGCCCCCATTAAAGAGGAGATAATCATGAAAATGTTACAATAGGGTGGTGTCATTTAACAAGAGGCCCACAGGCCTTAACGGTCACCTGAGTATCATAGCCCACACAGGGAGTCTCATATTTGCATTTCTTAAGTCTCAATACTGAGTATTTATTCACATGTTTTAATATCTTTCACATATATGCATAGGATTCCTATTCATAATACACAAGAAGATATCATTTCAATCTCACATGATTGTTCAAGAATTTTAAATGAAAAACCATATTGCTACTTTAATGTCCCGTGAGCTTAACCTTTGACCTTTTGACCCAAAATTCAATAAAGAACATCTTCGTCTCATGAGTAGTATATATGTATGATATAGTGACTCAAGGTAGAAAGGATAATGCTCTGGAACCCGGAAACCATATTGCTACTTTGATGTTCCATCACTGTGACCTTGACCTTTTGGACCCCAAATTCAAAAGGGAATATATCTGTTCCATGAGTACGTAGTCCATATGTATGATATAGTGACTCTACGCTGAATGGATAATGCTCTTGAGACCCAGACCAATATCGCTAACTTCGATGTCCAGTGTGCTTGACCTTTGCCCTTTTGACCCCAAATTCAATAGGAAACACCTTTGTCCCAAGGGTAGACCATATGCATGATATGGTGACTCTAGGTGGAAAGGCTAACACTAAAAGTCTGGGAACCATTTTGTCTACAGATGGATGGACAGACAACTTGATTCCAGTACCCCCCCCCCCAACCTTTTGCAGGGGGGTATAATTATGATAAAAGGCTCCCTTCTCATTTCCAAATATTTCATTTACTTCACATTAATATCAATAGCATTGAAAAAGATACTTTTCAAATGTTTCACATATAAACACTATGTATCAAATTTTGTCCCCCCCCCCCCCCCCCTCCCCCCGGGGTCAGAACCCCTACCCCCGGATCACCAAATTTACAATAATTTGGAAAGGCCTTCCTGCTTTATCATCACTATGCATTGGGTTTCTCTCAACATGTGCGGTTGTAAAGAAGAAATTATTTTGAAAATTGGTCATTTTGGACAGTTTTTGACCCACCCCCAAGGCCCAGAGGAGCAAGAGACCTGAAATTTAAATTTATTGTGCCCCTTGTCCAAAGATGCTTCATTGCCAAATTTGAAAAGAATTGGACTGGTGGTTATCAATAAGAAGTAAAAAAATGTTCAATTGTTAACACATTTCATCAATGACCATTTTGGCCCCACCCTAATACTAAAACCCCTACCCCTAGGATCATGAAATTAACAATTTTGATAAAAGGCTCCCTATTCATTCAAAATATTCATATAGTTTCACATTTATTTAATATCAATAGCATTAAAGAAGATGCTTTTCAAAATGTTTTATATATAAACACTTATGTACCAAGTTTGGCCCTGCCCTGGGGTCAGAACCCCTACCCCGGGGACCACCAAATTTACAATTTTGGTAAAGGCCTTCCTGCTTTACATCACTATGCATTTGGTTTCTCTCAGACATGTGCGGTTGTTAAGAGAAGATTTTTGAAAAATTGTCACTTTTGGGCAGTTTTTGCCCCACCCTCAACGCCCCAGGGGTGCAAGAGACCTGAAATTTACATTTTATGTGCCCCTTGTCCCAAAGATGCTTAATACCAAATTTGAAAAGAATTGGACTGGTGGTTATCAAGAAGAAGTTAAAAATGTTTAATTGTTAACGGACGAAGACCAAATTGCAATAGGTCACCCGAGTTTACCTCAGGTGACCTAAAAATCTTCTCAAGAACCACTGGGCAGAAAAGCTGAAAATTTATATGAAAGCTTCCTGATATAGTGGACATTCAAGTTTGTTCAAATCATGACCCCTGGGGTACGATGAGGCCCCATAGGGATCAAAGTCTTACATATGATTATATAGGGAAAATCTTTAAAAATCTTCTCAAGAACCACTGGCCAGAAAAGCTGGAATTTATATGAAACTTCGATCTGATATAGTGGAGATTCAAGTTTGTTCAATTCATGACCCCGGGCGGTACGATGGGGCCCCAATAGGGATCAATTTAAGTTTTACATATGATTATATAGGGACATTTTTTTAAATCTTCTTCCAAAGAACCACTGGGCCAGAAAAGCTTCCTGGCATAGTAGAAATAAAAGTTTGTTCAAATCATGACCCCAAGGGGTAATGTGGGGCCACAATAAGGGATCAATATTTTACATGCAAATATTTAAAATCTACTTCATTGAACCAGACGAGTGGATATTTACCTGAAAGCTTCCTGATATGGAGTAGATTTAAGTTTTGTTTAGATAATGCCCCCCCTCCCTCCGAGGGTGGGTGGGGCACAATGGGATTAAAGTGGCTCACTACTGCTCTTCATTGTGAAGCAGTGCTCAGGTGAGCAGTGGCCCATGGGCCTCTTGTTTAACAGTAACTGGCAATTCTGATGCTACCACTCAGAGATCAGTTACCTATGTACAGTGGAGCCTCATTAATCCGGACAATTTGGTCTCCACCAAAATTGTCCTGATAAATGAAGTGTCCGGATAACTGAATTGCATATATATGTTGATCAATTGTATATTGTTTTACATCCCTCTTAAGAATATTTCATTCATATGGAGATGTCACCATTGCCGGTGAGGAGCTGCAAATTTAGGCCTGTGCTCGGTGCTCATGGCCTTTGCGCAGGGAGGGATCTTTATCGTGTAACACCTGCTGTGACACAGGACCTCGGGTTTTGCGGTCTCATCCAAAGGATCATTATTTTATATCTATAATCATCAAAACCAATATCAAGAGGACAAAATTATCTACACTCGTAATATTACGAACTTCTACTCCTTTAATTTAGCCATGCACACTTACAGCCATGCACACTTAATCTTTTAATGCAATAATAATGGAGTAAAACTCGGATGAAACAAAAATTATGGGTGCATACAAAAATTAATCATTATTCTATTATTGAGTTTTAAATATTCTCCAAACCTCCCCCCCCCCCCTTATTTCTAATACATGTTCTTTAAATATTCTAATTCAAAATAAGAAATGCACGAATCTACAAACAAAGTATTTACAATATTCATATCAATCTCTTCATGAATTTTTAAGAGAATACTTTTCCGGTAGTTGGGAATATGCATTTCTTAGATTTGATATAACTAGAACTGTCCTATCAGGACTAATACCCCCACGGGGCACACTACTAATTAACACAACAGATTTTCTCAGATTAACAGAAGTTGTCTAATCAATGGGTAATATAGTATATAAATTCTTTAGGAGGAGTTGTGGACGATGCACTAATGCATACATTGTTGAAAAATGCCTAAGTCAAACGTCATATCTTGTACAAAAATTGTCCAAACAAAATTCCTGACCATTATGCCCATCTCAATTATATATCTCACTCCACAAAGATTCATAAAAATCCTGCAAGTCGTTTAGGAGGAGTTGCGGACAACGCACTGATGCATAGGTATTTTGATGAAAAATGCCTAAGTCCAAAACGTTCATATTTTGTACAAAAATAGTCCGAAATAAAATTCCTGACAATATGCACATCTCCATATATATTCAAACACTCCACAAAGTTTCATAAAAATCCTGCAAGTCGTTTAGGAGGAGTTGCGGACAACGCACTGATGCATAGTATTTGTGAAAAATGCCTAAGTCCAAACGTTCATATCTTGTACAAAATTGTCCAAAACAAAATTCCTGACAATATGCACATCTCCATTATATATTCTAACACTCCACAAAGTTTCATAAAAATCTGCAGTCGTTAGGAGGATTGCGGACAACACACTGATGCATAGGTATTTTGGTGAAAATGCCCAAGTCCAACGTTCATATCTGTACAAAAATTGTCCAAAACAAAATCCTGACAATATGACATCTCCATTATATATTCTAACACTCCACAAAGTTTCATAAAAATCCTGTAAGTCGTTTAGAAGGAGTTGCGGACAACGCACTGATGCATAGGTATTTGGTGAAAAATGCCTAAGTCCAAACGTTCATATCTTGTACAAAAATTGTCCGAAATAAAATTCCTGACAATATGCACATCTCCATTATATATTCTAACACTCCACAAAGTTTCATAAAAATCCTGCAAGTCGTTTAGGAGGAGTTGCGGACAACGCACTGATGCATAGGTATTTTGGTGAAAAATGCCTAAGTCCAAACGTTCATATCTTGTACAAAAATTGTCCAAAACAAATTCCTGACAATATGCACATCTCCATTATAATTCTAACACTCCACAAAGTTTCATAAAAAATCCTGCAAGTCGTTTAGGAGGAGTTGCGGACAACACACTGATGCATTAGGTAGTTTTGGTGAAAAATGCCTAAGTCCAAACGTTCATATCTTGTACAAAAATTGTCCAAAACAAAATTCCTGACAATATGCACATCTCCATTATATATTCTAACACTCCACAAAGTTTCATAAAAATCCTGTAAGTCGTTAGAAGGAGTTGCGGACAACGCACTGATGCATAGGTATTTTGGTGAAAAATGCCTAAGTCCAAACGTTCATATCTTGTACAAAAATTGTCCGAAATAAAATTCCTGACAAATGCACATCTCCATTATATATTCTAACACTCCACAAAGTTTCATAAAAATCCTGCAAGTCGTTAGGGGAGTTGCGGACAACGCACTGATGCATAGGTATTTTTGGTGAAAAATGCCTAAGTCCAAACGTTCATATCTTGTACAAAAATTGTCCAAAACAAAATTCCTGACAATATGCACTTCTCATTATATATCTAACACTCCACAAGTTTCATAAAAATCCTGTAAGTCGTTTAGAAGGAGTTGCGGACAACGCACTGATGCATAGGTATTTTGGTGAAAAATGCCTAAGCTAGTCCAAACGTTCATATTTGTACAAAATATTGTCCCAAAACAAAATTCCTGAACAATATGCACATCTCCATTATATATTCTAACACTCCACAAAGTTCTAAAAATCTGTAAGTCGTTAAAAAGAGTTGCGGACAACGCACTGATGCATAGGTTTTTGGTGAACAATGCCTAAGTCCAAAACGTTCATATCTTGTACAAAAATTGTCCAAAATAAAATTCCAGACAATTTGCACATCTCCATTATGTATTCTAACACTCCACAAAGTTTCATTGAAATCCTGTAAGTCGTTTAGGAGGAGTTGCGGACAAACACATATTTCGGACAGACAGACGACGGACAGACAGGGTGAAACCTATATACCCCCCCAAACTTCGTCTTGCGGGGGGTATAAATATTGTAAATACTAGCTTTGTTTGTAGACTGAGCTCATGCACGTCTTCAAATGGTGAGTAATAAGAGTACAAATTTTCAGAAAAATCCATGCACTGGTTTCTTAGAACATGCCCGGACAAATATTGTCTACAGAAAGACGGACATGCTGATTCCAATATACCCCTCCAAACTCTGTTTGCTGGGGGTATAATGATGTTTTTGAGTGTTTAATCAAGATTGAGTCTAACACTCATAATAGTGAAACAATTGTTCAAAATTTAAAATCAATTCATTGCTTCAAAATCAAAGATCGAGTCATGCCAAGCAACCATCGATTCTTTATCTTTAAAAATAACTCAGACGTTAATAACATGTTCGTCAATAGGACTCTCTGTTTATAGTAATTTGTAAATAAAATAATTTTAAATATATATGAAATATACTTTGTTCATTGAATTATTTGTAAGAAAGGGAAATAACTCTAAAATATCCCGCATTCTGGATTCTGTTTCATCTGGCTAAATTTCACGAAATCAGTGCTATCCGGTTTGGACAAATTATACTGTGTAATTTTACAGAGCTCCTAGCTATATGTAGTATAAGTTTGTGGCTTTCTACCCAAGTTGTTTTAAAAATAGATATGCCATAATTTTATTCTAGCGTGTTACAGGAAACAAAGATACATTTCATTTGGCCTAAGATGCTATGAGAGGATTTTCTTTAGGAAAGACTCATGCAAAACAGTTGACATTGAAGTCCTTTTTATAAAATCATCTAGGTAAATACTTTTATCATCAATTTCAATAGAATCAAGTATTGTGTAAAGTATTATTAGGAAAGAAATATATATAAAAAAATTATATTATCAATTGAATATAATACATTTATTTCATCAATTGATATTGAAACCTTGAAATTGTTAGTTCTAGAGACTAAGTGAATAACCTCAGTGATAAAAGTGGATCAATGTACTGTTCCAGTATGCATGTTTTGCTTGCAAATATTGTTCTATCTTAAACTTTAATTATTCATTCAGCCAAACAATGAGAAATAAAATATTGGCATTATTACTAACTTGCATGCAAAACATCAATTGAAGTCATTCAGTCTTTCAGTGTACAAGTGCATAAATTTTTGTTCTCTACAAGACCATTAAAACATCCATTTGAATATAGCTGCACACATTGTTTTGTACATTCAAGGACATGGATTCTTAATGGTGATATTTTGTACTTGACAAACTAGAATGTTTGTGTTGCAGTTCTTTGGTTAGCACTAGTTCAAGGTCACAATCTTTTCTCACTAAAGGACCTTGAAAATCAATGAGAGCAAGCATATTTATAAATTGTGTGTGTGTTCTTTTGAAGGCCATACATGTTGAAGAATATTCCACTGAAAGGGGGGAGGGTTGCACCGACCTCCTCTAGTATGTCTGAATGATGACAAGAATCCATCCTTAAACTCTCAAGGACTAACATTTTGTTTTATAGGACCAACACCATGGTATAATAATTTACAAAGCTCATTATACCTCCATACAATGCAAATCACAAAAGATGATGTTGCGATTCAATGAGATATAACTATGGTGCATGCAACCAATCTCCACAATAAAGTTTATTAAATGATTGACAAATTGATAATTAAAGGTCAGAGAAGAACAATTGGTAACAATATACCTTTTCTTTTGAAATTCGTAATTTTCAACTTTGTTTCATAGACCCCTCATAAATTGTGTTTTTAGAATTAATAATAATATTAACTTTAAGATATCAAAGTGCAAACTTAAGGTACTTGGAATAGAAAATCGTTACTCGATCTTATTGTTCATGATTTCCCGAATTTGTGACATCCTAAGAAACTGGAGGATTGTTTGGATGAGGGGCCAGAGTTAATGTGGAGGATAGTTTTGGATGAGGGGCCAGAGTTTGTGAGGTTGTTTGGATGAGGGGCCAGAGTTTGGGAGCATTGTTTGGATAATGAGGGGCCCAGAGTTTGTGGTGGATTTGTTCTGGATGAGGGGCCAGAGGTTTGTGGAGCGATTGTTTGGATGAGGGGCCTTATGAGTTTGGTGGAAAGGATTTTGGGCAGTGGTGGTATTGGAGATGAGGGCAGAGTTTTTTGTGGAGGATTGTTGTGGTATGAGGGGCCAGGAAGTTTGGTGGAGGATTAAGTTTGGATGAAGGACCAGAGTTTGTGGAGGATTCGTTTGATAGAGGGGCCAGAGCTAATGTGGAGGTTTGTTCTTGGATGAGGGGCCACGAGTTTTGTGAGGATTGTTTTGGATGAGGGCCAGAAGTTTGTGGAGGATCTGTTTGGATGAGGGGCCAGAGTTTGTGGAGGATTGGTTTGGATAGATGGGCCGCCATTGAGTTTTTGTGGTGCAAGGAGCACTAATCACTTTGAATTCTTAATGATTAATACAAATGCCTATAATTAGCTACATTAGAAGCTTGATTCAACAAGATATTGAATTTATTCTCAAATCAAGTTCAAATAATTCTTTAACATAGTAAAGATATAAACAATATCGTAATCTTCAGAGTAAATTCTCTGATGATGATAAGAGAAATATAAATAGTTATAACTTGCAATATTTTCTAATCCCAGGCACACAGCATTGGGGTTTTTTTCTAATGGGGGTGGGGGTCAAGCTATGGCAGACTGACAAAAAAGCCATTCTTTGTGCCTAAACCCCACCCCGACTTCGAAATTTTTTACATCTAGATAAGAATTTCCTTTGTACGCATCGTGAGCTCTGTATTTTGAATTCCTCTACATATATAAATCATATACGGTACCAATGGAAAGAGGAAGATAAGTCACTTAGATTTAAATTCATATTTTCACCTGCATATACTGAAATAGCTGCACACAATAAATGAAATGCGCATCTGTTGTGCAATAAAAAGTGTGGCTGTACTACCGTACTATGACCTTAACTATATTATGACCCCTGGGTCGAGGCCGTCTGCTGGTGGACTGTGTAGTCCCCTGAGGGTCTCTACAGCCCATAGTTTGCTATGTACTATGTATCTAGTTGAAAATTAAGGATATATATTTATTGAAGTGGTAAAATTAGAAAATTCATCTCTAATTATTAAGGATTATCTGCACTCAGGCATAGCTTCATGATCCCTATCGAAGTTTTTGGCCCATGTTTTGGACTAACATTGATCACTTTTATAAAGTGTTTACTTTCATGTTTGCGGATTTCCAACATTTCGGTTTGAGCATGCACTGAAAGAGACATAATGTTGTCGGAAATGCGCATCTGGTGGCATAAAA
>CAJDSM010031504.1:17386-29760 GCA_903981925.1 Ostrea lurida
TACGTTATTTTGGATATTTGGGAATGAAGTTTTCATACAAAATTTGCTAACTTCACATACCATGTATATTCAATGTATATAACTATAATGAATAGTTAAAATAATGCCTATTTTAAACCATCAATGATAAAAATTCATTTCATTTTGAAGCAAATTTAGTTTCAGATTTAAATTGAATACTGAGTGGCTTGTCAAGACTTTCATATTTTCAACTTATTTTAGATTGATTTACCTCGCATTGCTTCTGATGAGCAGTCTTGCCATGCAGACAAATACGATATATTTTCTTCATATTCCAACATAAGACAATATTAATTTTTTTGTGTTTAATCTTGTAGATCGACCCGAGTGGGACTCCCTCAGAGGTAGGCAGGAATGGACTGTTTTGTTTGGTTTTTTTTCTAATATCGGAAAAGCGGTTTTCCTAGTATATGTTTCGGTGAATGCGTACCTAAACTAATTGGGATTATACTCATTAGACTTTAAAGCCTTTGAAATAGATCTCTGTTTGCCTTCTCAACTCGATATTAAAATCTGGGTAACTGCGTGTAGCTAAAATTGTAATGGAAAGAAATATTGAGTGGGCTATGTCACACAAAATTCCAGTAAAATCAGAAACATGAGTAAATAAATAATTAGATTTAAAAAACCATACAAACACATCTGTAATAGAATGTGTGGAGAAAATAAAACAAACCTTTGAGTTGATTAGAATTCCTTCAGTTTCGGATAATGACAGAAAAACAACTTTTTTTAATTTTTATTTTATATTAATATAAAATTGTTTATCCAACTCCAGTATTTATTACACGACATGCATGTATGACTAAATTTTTTCCTTGACAGTAAATGGGGACTGAATTTGTTCAATGAAAACAATTTCCGAAGTCTTCTAGACGGAATCCGATGCGCATGATGCTAGATTTGTGTTACTAAATGATGACTGTAGAGGTACATGTAAACTCTCTCTCTCTCTCTCTCTCTCTTCTTCTCTCTCTCTCTCTCTCTCTCTCTCTCTCTCTCTCTCTCTCTCTCTCCTTCACAAATACTCTGAGGTTCAACAACAGCCGTCTAAATATCACTAAATGATCAGAAATCTTGTCCATAGAGAATAAAATATATCTATTCAATTTCATTATTATCATTATAACTTTCTTTAGCACAGAAATTGAGCAGCGAGAGGGCAAGAAAGAAGAAGCCGAGCAAAATTTTTAGGGAAGCGTTACTGGAAAATAGATGACCCAAGTGTTGTACTCATTCGACGGTGAACGGTTACATAGCAGGGGACAGGCTGCGGTAAGTGAACGGTTACATAGCAGGGTACAGGCTGCGGTAAGTGAACGGTTAATAGCAGGGGTACAGGCTGCGGTAAGTGAACGGTTACATAGCAGGGGTACAGACTGCGGTAAGTGAACGGTTACATAGCAGGGATACAGGCTGCGGTAAGTGAACGGTTACATAGCAGGGATACAGGCTGCGGTAAGTGAACGGTTACATGCAGGGTACAGGCTGCGGTAAGTGAACGGTTACATAGCAGGGGTACAGGCTTGCGTAAGTTGAACGTTGACATAGCAGGGGTACATGTACAGGCTGGCGGTAGTGACGGCTTTACATAGCAGGGGTCATGTACAGGCTGCGGTAAGTGACGGTTACATAGCAGGGGTACAGGCTGCGGTAAGTGACGGTTACATGCAGGGTAAGGCTGCTGGTAAGTGAACGGTTACATAGTCGGAACAGGCGTGTGACGATACAGGACCAGGCTGTAAGTGACGGTATAGCAGGATAAGCTGTGGTAAGTTAATTAATTTAATAAGATTGTAGATAAATGAGGACATCATTGATTGAAACACGTGGCTGATAATTATGAAATGAAAGGAAGAATGAACGAGAGAGGAGAGACGAGAGAGAGAGAGAGAGAGGAGAGAGAGGAAGAGATGGTTGATTTCATGTTCGCAGAATGTTCGATTAGCGTTATCGCCTGCCTGAACACCAAAGTTTTAAGGTGTAATTGAATACAGCCGTTTATATTCTAACTCGGCCAGAAAATCAGACTTTCCCTTGGCACTAAGCACTCAATCCATTTATCATCAGGTTTTCATTTTCATTTACCAAATACAAAAACAAAAAAAACAAAACAAAAAAACCCAACCCTTTAACAGTGATATATTCAATAAAACATTAGAAAGGTTTGCACGGAGGATTTGGACTTGTGTCTTTTTTTAGGAAGTGTATTTTTTGATTTCTACATTGAAAGAAAAATTGGGAAATCAAAAGAAAATCTGGGGTAGTAATGCTTGTTATTGAGCTACAGTGTTTAAACGTGACCTTTTCTGCATTTAACGTTTACTGAAATTTAGTCATATAAGGTGGAATGAAACGTTTGACAATTTTTTGTTATGAATTCAGTCATAAATATGATGAAAGATTGCAACAGCTTAAACAACGCCTCCGGGCGGAGTAGGTCCGTTTCGAAGGCCCGACCGCGAAAGTCCGCATTGGCTTCTAATGTTTCTTAACCACGGTATGTAAAGAAATGTATTAATAATATAGATATAATGCTTATCATTGGAACGAGAAAAAGAAAACACTGAAATTCTACATACGTTCAAGGAAAAATCATTCAGTGAATCCCACTGATAGTTTCATAGAGGGTAAGGCGAATCAGGCGCTAAATCCATTGTTTCTTTCCCATTGTCTCTAACAGTTACTTCAAAAACTATTTCGGTTATTTACGTTTGAGATTAATCGCACAATAATGGGTTAATTACGAATAGGTCGAAATATAGATATAGTTTCGTAGGTGCAAATAGTGGTAATATAGATAGGATCGCCTTCTAATTCAATAGCACTATGTATCTATAGTTTTACATAATATACTATTTTGTTTGAATAATATGGTATTGACAAGCTGCTTGTGTGTAAAAGGCAGGGAACGCTGGGTTACAGATTCCACGGCGGGATATATTCGTACTCATTTGTTCGAGCTGCGCCGAGTTGGACTATTGAAGCGTGGACAGTGGAAGGGGGAGTCTGCGCGCTTATGTAGGTAGACTCATCCCCTCAAACCTTTGGATGGATTTAAGCCTACATACGGGTCAGTGCCAGAGCAAGATAATATTAGCGAAAGTCCGAAAAAAAACCTTGAAGTGACAAAAACGTTTAAAAAGTAGTATACGAAATGTCGATCGAAATAATTATTTCACTCGAACAAAGAACTACTATATAATAGCATCCCCACCCAAACCTCTCCCCTTACCACTTCCCACCGCCCCTTCCACTCCCACGAATTTTCTTCACGCAGCTCAGGCGGTCTCCGAGATCTCCGAGGACAGCCGTTAGTGCATTCGTCAAGACCATTCGTATATGTCATTACAGTCACAGAGGCATGTCGTAGAATATATCGTGGGTATAACTTCGCCAGGAGCATCGGGCATAGCCATCACTCAGTCCAGGTGAGTCCGTCAGAAGCGTTGGGCTCAAATTTTTTGACATGTCAGGAAAACTGTTTTACGCGATTGTCACGGATTTCGACTCTACTGTCCGTTGAAATACCCGATATAAAATATCAGCTCTTAAGACACTTCGACCGGATAACTATGCGCTAGACTGCAAGGGTGCCTACGGACACGCAAGACTACAGTAGCTACTATAGTGAATGCAGTGCAAAAACATGTCGTTATCCAGAAAGTCCGTTTGTAAGAGAATCTTCCTGGCCAGCTTAGTTGTCACGATATGCTTATTCGAGTTGTTTATGCTGCTCTCCACTATGCCCGCAATATCCTATCCGCGAATGAAAAATATGTTGGCCGTTCGACACGGAATTCCAAACGATTTTTTTTGCAATAATTAAAGGTTTCTTACAATTAATTTCTGAATGATACAATGCCTTTCAGACCTCGTTACGAATTGCTTTCGGATATGTGCTGCAAGTCTAGAACGAACTTTCCTTGCGAGTATCAATTAGAATTCAAAACGAAGATAAAGAGCATGCGTTGCGATATTTTACACTTACTTTCGAATTACTTTACGTAATCTTATTTAGTTTTTAACTAACAAGGTCATTCTGGGAGGTGGAAAAAGCTGGAAAGGGGGTCGAGGCAGAGGGAGATCGAACAGATTACATGCGCCTTACCAAAGATGACCAAATGAAAAAAAAAATGAACAGAAAAGCAAATAAACCCAAAGGGAAATAAATGTCCGATGATTGAAATCCGTGGCCAATTCGCTGAAAAAAAAAAATTGACGTCAAACTTTGCCCCCAAAAACCTTTCAGTGTGGGAAAGAATGCATACGGTGTCTCAAATAAATAAAAAAAAGAGAAAAGTGATAAGAGAGTGGTAAAGCTCTAGTCGGTTGTGGACCGATACTAGATGCTTAAGAAACTATGTCATGAAAGGAGGAAAGTGCCGAAGCGGCCATGGACACTAGGGCCACAGGCACACAACCAAGGTAGAAACCAAGGGATAACTCTGTGAAATACAACACCATTGCGCTGAGGATAAACACCCAATAGAAGAGGGGTGCGGTCAAGGGACAGAGAGAGTGGGGCCAGGAAGGGAGAGCTATAGATTCAACCCGGCAGGCAAAATCCCAAACCTTAACGGTTTGGAGGCCTGATGGAGGAATAGAAAGGAAGGAGAAGTGGACAAATAATAGGAACGGACGACGATAGAGTGACCCCAATGTGGAAAGGACGAATCCAGTGTCAAAGAAGGTATGGAGGGAAAACTCGAAGACACAAAGCCTGCGGGTGGAGGCAAAGACAATTCTATACAAGTCGTTCCCTCACGGAGCATATGTGCAGGCAACGTGACCTAGGTCCTAGGCAAAGCGCAGGCAAAGGCGTGCGTAATGGTGCTCACTAGGACATTCCTAATTACCGCTGCGCTATAAAAAATCACAAATCGCGAACCTGTACTATGAGAAGGACCACGATGCACCGGTCGTAACAAGTGAAAAAAGGCGAAGTAGCTCAGGAGCTAGAGCTGAAAGGACAGCCAAAGGCCCCGACCCAACTCATCACCCTTACGCAAACGAACACCGCTCAAGAAACCATACAAATAGATACCAGAAAGCAAGGGAATCGCGCCGCAAGGTGAGCGCGATTTAGAAGTCCGAAATCAGAAGGTATTTGGAGAAGACGGGGTCGAAGGAGCCGGGCGCCGAGAAACTGTGAAGCCAGGGTATCCTTCGTCAACCCCTAGGAGCGGACTCCCATAGATGCAAAGAAGAGGGGCGATGAAGTACCGCTTCATTGACCGATCGGGCAATTCTATGGTGAGTACAGAGTGCAGGCCCATTGGGGAGTATGTAAGCTAATTTAATTATACGCGTAGTAAACCGGCGATGAGGCTTGGACGCGGAACCAAGCCCCATTGAGGGCTGAAACAACGGCAGGAGCGCCCACGATTATGATAGACGACAGTGGAGGACGAGTGTACGGATGGCTTGTCTAAGCGAATGGAGGCGGAGGTTACGAGGCCAGGAAAACATGTACCACACTCCTGCTAAAGTGCCCAGGAAGCCAGTCCGTGTAGAGCGTGAGACTTCCGAGAAAATGGACACAGAGCCGTATCTAGCGCGAACGGCACAAGGGATATTCTCGAGGCATGTGTAAAAGGTAGCAAGAATGACGGATAGAACTACGATCCATCGCCTTAAGGGTAGAAAAATAATATACGATTTTCATTTGCGTCGGATTATTGCGCTTTACGGATAGGGTATGTTCAGCAAGGTCGATAGAAGCAGTTTGTAATATGGCGCAACAGCAGAATTAGACCAGTTTTACGAGAGGAAGCTCTACATGGAATCTGGGAGCTAGGTGAAAGCGCAGTTCGTCAGAAATTTGCTGTACCAAATTTTAATCTGTACCATTCTGTTTAAGTAATTGGTGACCAAAAGTGCAAATGAATAAAACGGAGGATGAGCGTGTAGATGTATAATACGACAGATGATTTCGAACCCTTGTGAGAAAGAGTCGAAAAATAGAGTACTAACAATTACCGTACAACTAAATGCCCATGACTCATTGTCGTAAGCACAATCGGACGTGGCTAATCAAAACACGCGCCGTGCCAAACAAACCGTCACAGGCTGGTGTATTGGATGTAAGCACCTACCAAGAGCTAAGAGGTGAAAGAATCCGAGAATATGAAACATTTGACCAGTAAAGGTCAATTAAACTCGTGAAATTAGACAGCATCCCGAGTGCAAAAGCCTTCGTACCAGCAGGACAGAGCGTCCACGTAGGGGGATATATAAAATCTCCCCGGGTGGTGGAGTTCGTGCCACCCTGCCGGGAGAGTGGCGGAAAAAGCGGGGATCGAACTTGAAATACACAATTAAAACCGTCGCTTATATACTAGGACAGCGCCACACGGGAACGTAAAAGCAGGATAGACGGCGGCATGGAAACTACGCTCAACTGCGGAGGCGGGAACACACAACGATCGGAAGAGAAAGTCCAGAAGAAGTGTGGAGAAGGTCATAAGCCCAAGTTGCAAAAAAGGACTGACATAGACCTTGAATTAAACACGGTAGAAATTACAAGATTTCGTCGTGAAAAAAAGGAGGGGTAGTTACAACCACTTGAAGTAAACATGTTATATAAAGTGACCCAGATGTGACACTCAAGACGGAAAGTACCGGAAAAGCTCAGAAATGAGGTGAAGCAAGCTCTAATAAGAGCACATAACTCACAATATGAAACAAAGATAAGAAGAGGTAGATCTTCCGACGGAAGAGGCAAAGGCTAAGGGGTTCGAGATGGAGGAGTAGGCACATGATAGCGATCAGAACAATGTGAAAGACGGTGAATTCCTGTTCTAATGGGATAAGACAGTTGAAGCACTGGCGAATACACCGAGTGCAGGAGTGCGTAAGGAAACAAGAGGGCAAACAGTGCAGGAGAAATGTCCCAAGAGGTGAAAAAAAAAACAGAAAGACGGAAAGATCGCGTGGTACGCACGATAACGGGGGGGTTGTGCCATAATATCGGAAAAGCGTTTTCCTAGTTATGTGTTCGGGAATACGCTACCTAAACTNTATATTCAATGTATATAACTATAATGAATAGTTAAACTAATGCCTATTTTAAACCATCAATGATAAAAAATTTCATTTCATTTTTGAAGCAAATTTAGTTTCAGATTTAAATTGAATACTGAGTGGCTTGTCAAAGAACTTTCATATTTTCAACTTATTTTAGATTGATTTACCTCGCATTGCTTCTGATGAGAGTCGCCAGCCAGACAAATCGATCATATTTTCTTCATATTCCAACCATTAAGACAATATTAATTTTTTGTGTTTAATCTTGTAGATCGACCCGAGTGGGACTCCCTCAGAGGTAGGCACGGAATGACTGTTTTGTTTGGTTTTTTTTCTAATATCGGAAAAGCGTTTTCTAGTTATGTGTTCGGGAATACGCTACTAAACTACATTGGGATTATAACTCTTAGACATTTAAAAGCCTTTGAAATAGATCTCTGTTTGCCCTTCTCAACTCGATATTAAAATCTGGGTAACTGCGTGTAGCTAAAATATGTAATGGAAAGAAATATTGAGTGGGCTATGTCACACAAAATTCCAGTAAAATCAGAAACATGAGTAAATAGATAAATTAGATTTTAAAAACCCCATACAAACACATCTGTAATAGAATGTGTGGAGAAAATAAAAACAAACCTTTGAGTTGATTAGAAATTTCTTCAGTTTTCGGATAATGACAGAAAAACAACTTTTTTTAATTTTTATTTTATATTAATATAAAATTGTTTATCCAACTCCCAGTATTTATTACACGACATGCATGTATGACTAAATTTTTTCCTTGACAGTAAAATGGGGACTGAATTTGTTCAATGCACAATCCCACGTCGCCTCTTACGGAACGAAGGGAATGCTGGGGGCCTATTCTAAACCCGGACACCACGGGTCGGGTATATGAAATGGAAATTTTACAATGGGTGTGTGTAGGCCTTGTACGAAATAAGGCTTTCACTATCAGTAATAAGGCGAGTAGTTCAACCCTTAGCTCGATCGGTAGAGCATCTGACTATCATGTCGAAAGAAGGGCCGGGTTCAAATGCTCTCAGAAATGTTGATAAAAATTGACCCATTGTATTTTAATGTAACAGAAAGTTTATACGGTCCTAGTTTTGAACTTGGATTAAATGAGCCATTGGGGCTAATAAATTTTATAGGTTTTCCAAACTTTATTCAAAAAAACAATTTTTTAAAAGTATTTTTTAGTAATAAATGTCAATTCCTCTGTTATTTTCCAGAAGTTCAGATGAGTCCATAGATAACTTGAACTAGGGTTTTGAAAATTAATATGTTGAATCAAAATGTGTCGCTTGCTTTTTTTCCTACATATTCAAGAAGGTAAAATTTGTTCCACTCACGGCATATTTCATACGAATCCTTACGTATTCTGACAATCCGGTATAAGTACAACGATAGCTTACCGATTCAGACACTGTTAAAGAGTTTTGGTTTTAAAGAATTTATTTAAGGTATTTACGACCATTTACGGTTTCTTACCGAGTTCTTGCGATGTATTTGCGGCAAACACTTACGATTTGTTCCGAGTGACGACGATAAATATGCGCAATTACGAGCTTTTTTTAGGTTACTTTACGAGTAAATTTACGAAAGTTACGATTTTACCTTAGCTTTTAGGTGTACATCACGACCTGTAACGTGTTGTAACGTGATGTAAATAGTTGGGAGTAGTTACGATTGTATAGCATTTTGACTCAAAGTGTCGAAATTTGCTATCACATAATCATTCGAACACCGCCACATCTACCTGAAACAGAATGGTACAGATTTAAAATGGTTATCAGAATTTCATACAACTGCGCTTTGACTAAGCCCAAATGTACTCGCTATGAAGTAATCGTTGTCTATCAGTAAAAAGCTGCTAGACTGGCTGAACAATCGTAGCCGATTATAATCACGACGCAAATGGAATCGTATGTATCAACTTAGGCGTTCGTAATAATCCGTCATTCTGCTCGTCACACTACTGCCGATATCCTTGCGAATGTATTCGCCGATTCACCTCGCAATGTTGTATAGTTCGCTAGACATTCGTACTCACTCTCAAGTAATGTGCGCGATTCGTGAGTTTTAACGAATATTATTGACTGCCTCCACACTTATGCGAATATCTTAGGATTGACATAGAACTGTACTATCGCCGCTCATTCCGCAATGGTCGTTTACATTGTAGCTATCGCTAGACATTCGTACTCATCTCAAGTAAGTGAGTTAACGAATATTAGAAACATGCTCCTAAATATTTCGCGAAGGAAATTAAAATTCTTAATCCTAATCGTAATAATTGCATATGGCATTTCTTAAGCAGTGTATTGATGGCAAGCCATTAGCATTGACGCAATACATTCATTTAAATACTCGTCACACTCGCAAACACTCGTAAGGATCCTGAAAAGGTTTGGGCAATTTTGACGTCAATCTTTTTTTCACGATTGTCACGGATCCTTAGTCTCGAATTATTATTTCCGCTGGGTTTTTTGCTTTTCTGTTCATGTTTTTTATTATTCATTTTGGTCATCTTTGGTAGGGCTACATGTAAATTCTGTTCGTTTCCCTTTGCTCGACCCTTCCAGCTTTTTTCCACTCCCAGATGACTTGTTAGTTAAAAAAACTAAATAAATTAGAACAGTATTCGAAAAGAGTTGTTAAATTAATCGGCAACGCTGCTCTTTTTATTTCGTTTTATCTAGATTGATACCTCGCCAGGAATTCGTTAGACTTGACAGCTAATTATCGCAAAGCATTCGTGAAGAGTCGTAAAAGCATTTGTATCTTTCAGAAATAATTGTAAGAAAATCTTTATAGTTATTTGCAAAAAATCGTTTGGAATTTTTCTGGAAGCCAACTTTTTCTTGCCAAGGAATATTCGGCTAGTGTGAGAGAGCATAAAAACTCATCAACATATCGAAACACTGCAAAGAATTCGTTTTAAAACACATTTTGTACGAATGTTCTTACGGATTTTAGTACAGTTTGCGATGTTCTACTGCGACCAGTTTGACGATAGTTACGATTTGTTTACGGTGATTACGGGTTATTACGGAAAACGAAATCGTGGACAAATCGAAACATTTTTTTGACATGTCAAAAATTTAGCCCAACATTTCAACGGATCGCTTTACGAGTGTGTGCGAGCTGTGGCGAGTTATTTAACGATACCGACCGAGTGATTTAACGAATGCTTGCCGAATTGATACGGCGGTTGGAGATCCGTAAGGACTCAGTAAGGAAAATTCGTGTAAGTGTGGAAGGGGTAATTAAGGATATTTATATTAAAAGGTTTATGGGGAGAAATTATCATGTGGTTCCTTTTTAACGTTTATTCAAATTTTTGGTTTCACTACTTAATTTGTTACACGTATGTGTTTCCCAATTAGAGATATTACAGTGGGTTTTCGCTGCTATATTATGCATAAAAAGACGATTACTGATATATTTTAGTTCATGGGTTTTTTCCTCAAATTAAAATAATAGGTACACTGAATAGAGATTTTGTTTTCATTGCATAACTATACATGTTTGGCTTACATGTTTTCAATCAAAATAGTTTGTGATGTGTGGAGGTGTTACATGTTGGACAAACATGTATTTTTTCCGTGTTTAAACAAATCTAAACATTGCCTAGACAATAAACAGTTGAAGATATTGTGTTTTTAAAGCTGTTGCAATTCTTCTCATATATTTCACTGACATTAATAAGCAAAAATTGTCAAAACGTTTCATTCCACCTTGATATGACTAAATTTCAGTAAACTTAGAATGCAAAAAAGGTACGCTTTAAAACACTGTAGCTCAATAACAAGCATTACTACCCCAGACTTTCTTTTTTTGATTTCCCATTTCTTTTACTGTTAGTAGAATCAAGAAATAACACTTCCTAGAAATAAGACACAAGTCAAATCTCCGGTGGCAAACCTTTCTAAGTTTTATTGTTAGATATATCACTTTAAGGGTTGGGGTTGTTTTTGTGTTTTTTTTTTTGTTTTTGTATTTTGGTAATGTTGAAAATGAAACTGATGATAAATAGGATTGAGGTGCGTTAGGTGCCAAGGGAATAGTCTGATTTTTGGCCGAGTTGAATATAAACGGCTGTATTCAAATTACCCATTAAAACTTGGGAGGGGGTTTCTCAGGCATGGACGAGTAAGCTAATTCGATACATCTTGGAACATGAAATGCAACCACTCTCTCCTCTCTTCTCTCCTCTCTCTCTCTCTCTCGTCTCTCTCTCTCGTGATTCTTCCTTTATTCATAATTATCAGCCACGTGGTTCGATCAATGATTCTCATTATCTACATCTTAAGTCTAAATTAATTTAACTTACACAGAGCCTGTATCCTGCTATGTAACGTCTCACTTACCACAGCTGTGGCCTGCTTAAGTTAATACGCCTTGCCTCTAGTAACCGCTTCACTTACCCACCTGTGTCACCATGCATGTAACCAGTTCACTTACGCAGCCGCCCTGCGTTTAATTTTAACCGCCTTCAGATTGGGCTATGCTACCGCTCATACGCAGCCTGTTACATGTACCCTGCTAATGTAACCGTTCACTTACGCAGCTGTACAATGTACCGCTGCTTATGTAACCGTTCACTTACCGCAGCCTGTACCCCTGCTATGTAAACCGTTCACTTACCGCAGCCTTGTCCCTGCTATGTAACCGTTCACTTACCTGCAGCTGTATCCTGCTATGTACGTTCACTTACCGCGTATTCCCTGTTGTAACGTTATTACCGCATGCCTATACCCTGCTTAAACCGTTCACTTACCGCAGCTGATACCCTGCTATGTAACCGGTTCACTTACCGCAGGCCTGTACCCCTGCATGTAACCGTTACTTACCGCAGCCTGTACCCATGCAGTAACGTACTTACGCAACCTGCCCCTAGTTAACGTGTCACGATTGAGGTACAAACACTTGGGTCATCTATTTTCCAGTAACTGCTTCCCTTAAAATTTTGCTCGGCTTCTTCTTTCCTTGCCCTTATCGCTCGCTCAATTTCTGTGCATCAAGAAAGTATATAATGATTAATAATGAAATTGAATAGAATTATTTATCTTCTATTGGGACAAAACAGATTCTGATCTATTTAGTGATTATTTAGACGGCTGTGCCTTGACACTCAGAGTATTTTGTGAAGAGAGAGGAGAGAGAGAGAGAGAGAGAGAGAGAGAGAGGTGAGAGACAGAGAGAGGAGAGAGAGAGAGAGAGAGGAGAATTTACATCGTACTCAAGTCATCATGTTGTAACAAAATTAGCATCATTGGCATCGGATTCCGTCTAGGAAGACTTCGGAAATTTGTTTT
>CAJDSM010031507.1:8354-25525 GCA_903981925.1 Ostrea lurida
CAAAATCACATTTAGTAGGTGGATACAAATGAACAAGTTCCTATATCATACATGGATGATCTAGGGTATTGTAACTAAGAATTAAAGAAATCCCATAGGTGAGCATTCTAATAGATGAAACTTAGTGATATAGTTTGTATGGATTCGCATAACCAGTGTTCAGCGTCTATGTATAATACAACGGTCTGACTCTTGCTTCTAGATATATGTGCGATAATTAGAATTGATCTGACCTTAACTGATGGAGACCTTTCTGTTAGTAACCTATGAAAACCTTAAGGAACACTCGCTTGCCATATCCACATCTTTTTCGATCTCATTGGCGCTGCTGTAATAAAAATACTCGAATCATACTGTCACGACCGCAAACCGTCTGGCTTTTGTGTATCAGGTAATTCACACTGAGTAGGACATAAAGCCTATTAAAGCACGGTGCGTGGTTATCATGTTACCTAGAATACAAAGAAGTGAAAAGTTGACAATCTAGCAAAAGTGCAATCTCATTCGACGTTATTGATCCAAGTATAATCAGGATAAGTACTCGTCGAGGTCTATCCAGTAGCGTCACATATATTAAATTAAAAATATCCAAATAGAAGACATTTCTGGTCAGATTATCTGTTGGTGTCCTTCTATTTCAAGTTTCTTCAGGATATACCAACATGGGACATAACATTGTGACAAATTGTGAAAACCCGGTTGGCGGTGTTGTCATAAAAGTTGATTACATGTAGGTTAGTTTGTCAATGTTCAATATAAACATATTCCAAATACTGAAGCAGACATGGAGAAGCTATGCTGTGCCGTTATTTCTTTAATTACTTCTGACGTTGATATTGATGACATATGAATGAAACTTCATTATATTAAACTGAAAATCGTCGTCAATAACCATTCGAAATGTCGAAATTAAAGGTCATTCCGTTAGCACGATCTTCTCCATTCAATGTAGAGCTTTCTGAATCAAGTTCTGCTCATAAAGAATATTAAAAATAGGTCGCTAGTAACGGAACACTTGCGTGCCATTGAGGAATTTTCCAACAGAACTCGTTGGACAAGACCTTGCATTGGGAGAGGGATTTTTAAAGCGATGCAACTCAACAAAATATTATTGATTGGTTGCAGGGCTTGATAAGAATTCGTTTAAAGTCATATTTCGCTAAATTAAGTACGTTTAGTAAGTGACGTGTGTGCGTTACAAATTACTCCATTAAGTTATATGTTGCAATCTATTGTTTCAAATAGCATCTGTAAGTGACTGGCTATTTTCGTATTATATTCCGTAGAGATTTTTGGACATTGCTAACGGGTAATTCCGTTTTCTTGTTTTGACTAGAGGCTAAAGGCGGTGTGACGGCAAGAGAGGATGTTACCTCCTCCAATAGCAATCTGTATTCCTGAGCTCCGCTTTGTTGGAGGCCACTGTTGCCACTAACACTCAACTTTGTTAATATATGTATTGGGGACTATATATATGTCTTTAACACTTGTACATTGTTTACTTCGCCAATTTATATTAAGAAGTAGTACATGTAAGAATGTCACATTGTTCCGGAAACGGTATGCTTTGTTGGTCCGTATTTATTTTATGGAAATAAAGATGGATAAGTAACAGAAAAGTGTTCTGGAATTTTTAGGCTACTTGAGCTGACTCACTTTTTTTATCATATTTCCCCCGTTATTCTTATGTCCGTCCGTAAACTTTTTGCAAATTCGCAATCTTCTCCAGAACCACTGGGCCAATTTTAGCCAAGCTTGGTATGAATTTCCATTGCGTGAAAGGAATTCAATTTTGTTTAAGTGATGAGCCATGCCTCCTTTTAAGGGGAGATAATTACAAAAAAGGTTAGGGCTGTTACATATAGAAATCTTCAGAAAAGCCACTAGGTCTGAAATTTTTAAAAGCTCATCTCTTTGCTACATTGGGATACTACTTTGAATTCAAGTTTCCTAAAACCATCACTTCCGGGGGTAGTGTGGGGCCACAATAGAGTCAAAATTTTACATGCAAACACAAAAAAAAAAACTTTTTTAAAAGTCCTCTCAAGAATCACTGTGCAATAGGAGTGTGTTATACCCGAAAGCGTCTTAAAACAGAGTAGATTCAGGTTTCTTGAGATCAACACTATGGGACAACATATATGACATGAAATTGTAGGTGTTTTCACAGGGGTGGGTGGGTCAAACAATCGGTTTCCGTTTACTATAATTGGTCCATGATAGTAACAGGGGTGCACGTGTACTCAGCTTCCCTACCAGGGCCGATCCTGGACCTGCTGGCTGCCACAAATCCCTCCTTCGTAGTATTGTGCACCTCCCCATGGAAATTCCTGGATACGGATGTCAAACATAATCGGGACCAAGAATTCATTATAAATGTACTTAGTCGTCTGAATTATGCACTGCATCTCTACGATTGAAAATACGATCATGGTATTAATGAAATGGGTGACAGAAATGACACAAAAATGACCAAGCTCAACTATCTATTACTACATATATGAATAAACGATATTAAACTGATATGATTACGTTGAACACGATGCTAACTTCACCAATTTATATCAAAACGCTACCCCAAAAATGGGAATGCACAAGAACATTTTCCAATATATAAACACCCTAGATATAAAGTTTTAAAAGTTCTGCACCAATAACTGTAAGGGGTAATCACCAAAAAGTTTCCACCTTCGCCCGCCCACCATTCGCTCTATGTACATTGTACTGTAAGCGATCGATGACTTAAAATGAAACAAACTTTTTTAACTTTCCTTCAGAAACATTTTTCATTTCCTTTCAAAGAAATTCAGCTGAATCATTAATTTGAGAAATCATATGCCAAACACCACAAAACGTTAATGTCGACGCCTTCAATATTTCTGACGAAAAAAGCATTCTTTTTTTACTTTGTAGACGGCTTCAAATATATGCTGAAAATGCCATAAAATCATTTTCTGCAGGAGGATGGAGCTTTACCCCTTGGAACCACTGGGGACCTTGAGCACTGTAGCTAGGCATCCATTTTAGTTGACCCCTGGCTACATCAATGTAGTCCAACGGAATAAAGCATAACACACAGGCAAGGGATATGATAGAATTTCAATTTCAAATAGTAAATGTAGCATTAACTGTGTAACGTAGTAAACATTGTTTTTTAAATCGTTCTGATGCCAATATAATTGGACTTGTATAATTTACCTTTAGATATTTCTTAATCTTTAGGGAAGTATTACAATTATATATGAAATATTGTATTATTATAACAGTAATTGTCAAATGTAACTTAGTGAATTTAGAACAAACCTTTTAGCCTAGCTGTTGCAGATGAAAAAAATAATTATGACAACGAAATGAAACCAATAATAGTATCTAATTGGTTTCGATATGGAAGATTCGTGTTGTACCCCTCCCCCTTTTTTTTGTAAAGTAAAACGCAAATGTTTCAACAAATGTGAATTGATTGTGCTATAAGAAACGAGAGAATCACGTCCAGATGGAGATGCAGATATAGAATTAGATTAAATGATTACTTTATGTGTGAAATGAAATAAAACAACCAAAAATCACCAACATAAGAGATCAATAACGCCAAATCAATGTAGGACTACACCTTTTATTTTCCCCTGAATTTCTTATTTAATTCATATACATGATCAGTTTAAAGTAAAATCTGGAATATCAGGAAGAACTCTTCTCACTTCCCCTTAATGATCATTTAAATTAGTAAATATCATGAGACCATATTTGGTTTCCCAAAACAACTTCCTTGGTGCGATAGGTATATCACGATTCATCGGTACTCCATGAATAGGTTTTACGTCCTACGTTTAAATTTAGATATGCATACGTGGCTACTTGTAACCAATCAAAATGTATATATAGTTATATAAATATAACGATATAGAAATGTATGACGACACAGCAGCTTAAATTTCGACAGGGAAAATGTCTAGTAAGTACGACAGATAATCATATTAAAACTTATTATTATAGTTGTATTTAACTCCTCACTCATCAAACTACATTGTATCTACATAGTACTTAATAGCTTTCTGATAATTTGGATATCCGTATTAGGTCCTATTTACATGTTTAGTTAAATTTAATTTTAGACTTTAAATATCATATCTGACTTTAAACGTACATTTACACTGCATGATTTGTCTAACGTGTACTTTAAACTAGTATTTACATTTGTTTACAATTCAACATTATGGATGACGATAATATAGTTTACCTGTTTTGCCCTTATTGTTATCTCAATTCCCATACTTTTTCGAATGCATCTCTAGTACTTTGAAGCAAAAGTTCGGGAAAAATCCACGTGTTAGTTGTGTTGTATGTAGATTAACTTTTATGACCTGAAATTTGATTGGTTGAAACCATTTGACTTGCCAGCTGGAATAAAGTATGTCTCTATTAGATCTTACGCAGTCTCACTGCAATATTTGTAAGATATGGTGAGTCAGGTCTGACAAATCACATCGTGTAAATAAGGCTTTAAATGTATCTGCATGACGTTTTAAATTGCGCGATTTGTCACAGTATATCCTTACTCGATTTTGGTTGCTTGCCAGTAGGATGCCGTGGGATCTTAGTAATGGTGCCAAATATTTTGATGCTAAATCGCGCCGTATATTTGTCTATAATATTGTTTATATCAATAAAGGTATACCTGTAGGTACTGTTTGATTGGGTATATCTAACAAAGGTATTTTTCTATAAACGTGTTAATTCTTTGCTTGTTTTCGCGAGATCTTGGAAGTTGATCTACTCAAAAACCAAATGTTAATCAGTGGGTTCAAAATGTAGTTGCTCAAATATGGATTCGAACCATTCCCACAAAGAAATGAAATCATATACAGTGACAGAAATCAATGACGCTCTGCTACTGTTTTTTTTTTTTAGATTTGATATACAAAATGTATCAACGAAATCGCTGCCTTCCGTACTCATACATTAATGTAAACTCTACCTTATACAAGCATATTATATCCCGAAGTCCATATTCAAAACATCAAACATGGCGCCTAAATATGAATCAAGAACTTGCAGTATATGGAAATTGTTTAAAATGGTGTAAGCTTTAAAAAAATCTCGTACGTTGCAGGCTAGAAATTTATTTGTACACTTAAGAAATATAATTATGTTACATTTTTGTACTTACGTAAAGAAACCCAACAAATGTTTTGTTGCGGGAGTGCATGGATCACTCGCATTTTGACCATTACGGAGATCCTTTGGAGTTTTAGCTCTCTCCCAAAAATAAAAAGAAGGGGGATACACTATTGCAGCAATCCCTGTAATGTTATTCACATGTTTTAAAAAATGATGAAATGTAAATAAAACTAACGGCAGGGTTTAGTGATCGCTTATTCATAGGAGTAAAAAAGAATAGTTAGACAACAAAAAAACAACCCTATTTCTACAAAATCGAGGTGATTTCTACTGCAGACTATCAGCAGAAAGAAATGCCACTCGATGAAAACCAGCAATGTCTTGCAATGGAAAATGATTTTTACAAGCTTATTGAAGTTCGCTTTGTGTTTGGTTAAGAGTTTTACTTTCAGGGAAACAGGCACATATATATGACTATCCAAATCAATTAGTTAAAATCTCATATTGATTCTTACATAAATAATTTTGTACGATATAACTACTGCATGGTATATAGAGGGGTCGTCAAATGAACTAATCAGTTATAAATGCGAACTTAGAGTGCATGTAGCAAAACATAAAAACACAATTAAAATGTTATTAGATTGATGTACGGAACGTATTAATAACCCACCCATCCCTTACCCACACACAGACTTCGTAATCGGAACATCACTCAGCCTTTTCCGGAGAAAAAAACGAGTAATGTTCCAATTGACAGACTTTGAAATATCTATTTATCACGCTTTAAGAATTATATAGCTAGTTAGGAATAGGAATTTCATATACAAAGAAGAGCTTTGTTAATCCAAAATTGTTCCTGAGTTTACATTCCACAAAAAAGTGCATACGAGTACAAAGCGGGCTATTGTATAATCATTATCATTCACCCGTAACATCCGGGTACGAAAGAAAGTAACTCTAATTGCTTAAAATTACTAGCTCTTTCGTGCACAGTTTAGAGAGGGTCCTTAATTGGCTCTAGACTACTAACAAAGGTTTGTAATATACAAAATCTCACTTCTTGAAGATGCCACAAGGATTAAATTAGATCTTTGTTAAAATATAAGTGTTTATAAGGAGACAATTCTTTTGTCAGATACAGGAATCAAGGCTTACACAATGGATTGGCGATCAACGTATACATGTGTCCAAATCATCGTGCTTATTACAGCAACAGCGTCAGTTTCTCTGCTGAGGAGCGAAAACCATGGTCTTCCAAAGGAAAAGGTATTCAACAATATTTTTCTTTAATATACGTGTAAGAAAAACTATGGGATACCATAGGCGGATTTAGAGCGGGAGGGGACAGCCCTATATATATCGATCACACAAACAGTAGCATGTACTTCAAAATTCGTATTCAAACAACGTCCTGACAATTTGTATTTTCTCTAAAATTGTTCAACAAATAATATCTAAGGCAGATTGCTCAAGTATTAAAGTCTCCGTTTATATGCGTAAATTGCCATATCTTACTTATATCGTACACAGCATGTAAATATTAGTTTCATTCCTTAATACATTTTGCAAAATGCAGACTAAAACGACACTGTAAAAATATCTCTATTATATCATCCCATATATCAGTAGTCTGCCTCGATTTAAAAAGCGGTCATGTATATATTTCAATGCTTTGTAAATTACATGTAATTATATGTGGAATTTCAAAGAAAACATATGGTATGTTTTTTGAAAACTTTAAATCTGCAGAATTCCTATAACGATCTTATGGCTTTAGACGCTTACAACAATATATGCATGTCTCATATTGAAACAAGCTATTTATAGATTCATGATTTATTACAATATTTTGAGATTTAAGTGAAAATGGCGGTAATTTGGGTCCCATGTCCTACCTTGTCCTTTAGAAGAGAGAACAGTTCATATATCTTAAAATTGTAGGGCTCACGGCTGGTGTGACCGGTCAGCAGAGGATGCTTTTAAACTCCTCCATCGCATCTGATCCTGCCTTCAATTTTGTCGGAAGTCAGTGTTGCCCTACACTCGTTTTGGGGATTTTGATTACGGTAAATACATTGTTAACTTCGCCAATTGATATACATATATGTACATTTGTTACTATGTCAATATTTCTTGTAAAGTTCTGGGTGTTATAAAATCTTCTTGAGCACGTATTCATACTCAGACCCAAACTCCGTGCTTTGAGTGTGTAAAAACTTTCATTAAAAAATCTTCATGCTAACATGAAGTACATGTACATGCTCAAAATTTATCGAGTATACTACAGAGCATGCTCAGATTGGTACTCAAGTCAAACATGACTGAGAATAGATAAATATATCAGCCACAAGTCTGGGTATCAGTATGATGAAAAGTTTATAACCCCAAGGTCTATTTTTCTTGCTCTCACGTGAGTAGTCCTGCAAACAAAGTTTGGAAACTTAATGTCTGTTTCATTTTGATATACAATGATCTAAAATGGATTGATTTTCTATTTCTTCATGTAGCATGATGTGTGCTTATCTTATTACCAATCAGACAATGCGATGGGATGGAAGTTTCAAACCTTTAAATCGTCCTCTCTCTGATTCATGCATATTATAAATGTTAATTACTTTCAAGAATACAGAAAACCGAATGATTAAGTAAAAGTGGTGTTAAAAGATGTAGACTTGATTTAAGGTAAATAAAAACATTGATAGGTGCCGTGCCATACATCCCGAGAGACGATTCGACAAACTGTTTCATGCCCAAGAGATAAAACAGAGTGGACGATGAGAGCAAAGGAAATGAAGTGCAAAGATTATCCCCAAAACTGCACATCTTCAGAAAAGTTTAAATACCACTGCGTCCTTAATGTATGGGGGAATGCAACGATCGAACTTTGTGCGGAAGAAAGGGTCATTGTGGGTAATGTGATAATATTATAAATTTTCTCATGCTGCGTAATCTCACCGCAGATAAGATAAAAGAAGAAATGGTATACAGAAGATTATAGGACAGAAGATAAAGAGATTGTCACACAATGCAAAACGGCACTCCAATATGCCGTTCCCCATAACTCTGATTTCATGTGGTTTATCTGATTATGTTTGTAGTGTGACTAAACTTTCTGATGTTGGCAGTATATTAAATCTCATCTTATGGAGATTCGTGTACTGTTATAATATCATTTTAAGAATCACGTGAATGCAATTGTATATTGTAATTAGTTTCGTATTCGTATGGATGCACATTACGACATGCATTTTTTTTCCAGGAAGGAAATGTACTGAATTTTCCTACGGCGGTGCGTTTCTACAAGAGCATTATGAGAACAAATGTACATCGTGTCCCTACCTGTATAATTCCAGCGATATATATCTATGTAAGATTATGCAATTTACAACTAATCACATTTATTGGATACTTTGCTACCTTTTTTAAAAAATAATTATTAACAAATTAAAATTCAGGGCATCATTTGATTCAATTTTATCCAATCATACACTTGTATATCAACAAGTATGTCTGCAGCGGGATAAAGCATCGTGATGAATGAGATTGATCTCTGTTGGTTATATTCACTTTTTGCTACATGAATGCTTACAGAATACAAACGTTCAATTATTGTCCGATTTCTTTAACCCCCAAAACCAAGAAAATAAAAAGCAACACGACATACTGAATTTAGGAAAATAAAACTTGCGTTTGTTGATCAATCGCTTTGTGGTATGAGTTAGATTTTAAACGAAAAACACCAATATGAAAGTCGTGTTTTTAGCATACTGTGAAATTTGCAATTTAATACAATAGCATGGTGCCCCAATTATGTTATGCAAATTTGAAGATTACGAACAGTGATCATTTTTTAAAGTCCAAAACAGAACACAAAAACAAGAGTTGGGTAAACAGAGTAAGCATCACCTATCGACCCGTCATACCCGCCATGAGCCCATTATCTCGATCAGGTAAACTGAGTAATGTACAAAAAGGGCGAAGTTAACATTCGGTGTCAAACGTAATTATTAATCCGAAAAATCATATACAATCGAAGTGATAGGGCAACGACGATGACCTCCGGCCACAACTAAGCGAAGGTAGGACTAACAATGCAGTGCCATGGAGGGTAAGCATCCGGTCATGCTGACCCGGTCACACCCGCGTGAGCCTACTTAGTCGTAATAAAGTAAACGGGGATTACCCGTAGTCATCGATAGGGTAATACAATTCTATGTAATAAGGGTAGGCAATCACAGTCATTTGACGTTAACAGAGGTACTGGAACACGTACATTGATGTCATGTAACAGGTCATTATGCGACGTTATGAATTCTGCTGGAAACTGTACTTTACTTTTTCAAACGGATCGTTGATATCCTCGCAGCATCATATTCTATTTTTGTTAAGTGTGTGGCCTCCAGCTTTATAAACAGTCACTCATGTAGCATAGATTGCCTTGCGTTATCGATCAATTGGGAGATATAGTATCTGATCATCCGATATTAGCAGGTGAGTATTTGGTTGAGTTGGCTATCTATGAAAATGGGAGGAAGGTTGACGATTGGGCGCAAGTTTTAGAATGATCATCACGGCTTTCTATCAAATATGAGATTTAGTGTGCAGATCTCCCATGTTAGAGTCCATCGTTAGGGGTAACATATCTTCAAATGATTGAAGGCAATAATGCAGTATTTCTGGTGTACGTCTTTTTCGGGATTTTCTTTGCGGGATATAATTTCCAAAATGGAGCTAATATGATTGAAGGAAATTATGAACTTTAAATTGTAATCCGTTCGTCAAAAATCTAATATCTCAAAAATATTAAATATTAAATTGGAGTTGTGGTAGTATCTTCAAAACAAAAAAAGTTAAGGGTCATTAAAAAGTTTAATAATTCAACATTTATTTCTTGAGGACAAAGTTTTGTTGTGGTGAGAATGATATTAAACTGTACACTCGTTTCATTCTCCTTATTACCTGGCCCGTGTTTAAAGTTACCGATTTACCGAAGGATAACCACTACGTTTGCACGGATAGGATGCTTTACAAATATTGAAACCACCCGCAAAATGTAAGTGAGGAAGGAAAAAAATTTCTGATGTAAGAGTTATTATTTCAAACATTCTTCATACAGAATTGTTGAAATTTGACCAATTGCTTGAACCCCCCTGACTGATGACAAAATTTACAGAGACTGACATATTGGATGTTTACAGTCAGACAAGGTCTGTGCCATAGAATATGCTTCAAATGATAAGAACTCTAGTCAGGTTGGCTCGTGAGAGCATGTGGACGCTTATGTGAAGTACCGTCAAATGAAATGTTAATGGTGGTAAAGTGTTCCAGAACATTAGGAGAGTGCACAAAGACCTCGCTAGTGGCTAGAGCTCAGAAGAATTGGCAGCTCATTGAGGGTCATTACCAAATATGTGCTTTTGTGGCGAACTAACACTTATGGTGTCAGATTTGCTGCAATACCTTGAAGATACTGAAGTATGACTATTTGGATATTTTTACGTTAACATTTTTGACTCTAATGGCAGACTGAACACTACTTAATATATTGATAAGCGTGATGACGTTGACTGTTGCCAATCCGTCATACTCTCTTTTTCTATGTGAGTATTATACCACTTCACCTGCTTATGGTGTGTATATATCTCCTCATGTTGATTTTCGATATCGCAAGAGTCTATGCTAATTGTACGGTATCGGACCTTTTTAAAGCGGAGGATCCAACTACTAACAATAAATTGATGCTCGCTAGGGTTTATATAACGAATCTTCGTTTTAGAGTCATTCATTTTTCCCGCAAATTCTATGCGGTCGCTATATGACCTTTGTTTGCGATTATCAATATTTCACTATAGTCACTATGTTGACTGATTTTGTTTCATACCTTTGTTAGACTGTCATTTTTCTACTAGATTGACTTTACTGGGTAATCCGTTTACTTTTATTTCGATCTAAGGGCTCTTCGGAGGCGGGGTGGACCGGTCGCAGAGGATGCTTACTCCTCCATGGCACCTGATCCTACCTTCGCTTTGTCGGAGGTCCGTGTTGCCCTACACTCGATTTTGTATATGTTTTTTTGGATTATGAATTACGTTTACACAATGTTACTTCGCCTTTTATGTATTGGAATGTCGTGGATAACATTCTTACTCGACAGTTAGAAATGGGCTTCATCGGTAAATTTGCATGCCCACAATGCACAATTGTGTCCAGGTCTATTACCGTAAAACTATCAAACACAATCGGTGACGTCACAAACAATGGAATTAGACATCCCTCACCAAACGCGATATGCCTGCAGCAATCGCAACCATCCTGAGTATCGTTTTCATTGCCGTACGCCACACATCAGCTGGAAGGATTGATGAGAAAATCGCACCACCAAACGTGGATTCATTTGTGAATCAGAATCAGTCTCAAAAGATTAAGTTGTCAAGTGCTCATGTGTTGTCTCTAAATCAAAAGCATATGTTTTGTGATGTACCTATCATTCCAAACTATAGGAATAAGTTCATGGCTGGCTGACAATGTAATTTGATGCATGTAGTCTATTCTATTGTCTGAGGAAAAATTACTACCTATGAATCATTTCTATACTCTCAGCCTCTCAAGGACTCAGCAGAGATCGAACCGATTGCATTGTTTGGTCCAGCAACTCATTTTAAGACACCCCATGACTGTCATCTTCCTGCGTAAGCCACTACGAGAAATCTTCGCTTGCACCCTCCTCTGTGTTCTTGGAACCTTTCCCATCAAACCTCTAAATTACGGTTTTACTAACGTTAAATCATCCCGCCCACCTGACGTTGCGCATATTCATTTCGAAGATCTTTATGGCGCGACCGCTCTTACTGTACATCCATAAGTCATCTTTTCAACACTTTTGTTATCAAATCAAAGGTCAGTAATGTCAAAATTTCAAAAGTCTTTTAGAAATGTTTTGAAAATAACTCTTTTTACACAGAATTGTTTCCGTTTGACACTTAACATTTTGGGGGTTCCTATTGTAACACCTATGTGCACGTGGTTTTCGGTAAATCGGTAATTAAAACGCTGGGTAAGACAGGAGATGAACGGTATACACAACATATCATTCTCACAAACAAACTTCTGTATCAAAAATAAATTGAATATAATTACTATACCTTAACTTTTTTTGTGGAGTATATTAAATATTCGAATATTCAGTCTAGTTTTGGCTTAACAGATTTACATTATTGTTCTATTTTGTTGTAGATCAGGAATGCTTTCAATTTCCGTCTGTTGTATCTACTGAAGTGAATGATGGATACCCGACTGATAAAAACAATGGTACACAAAAGAATCAGCCATTGAATACGTATGTAATAATCTTCCCATATGACTTTCCAATCCATTTTATTATTCATAATGGCAATTCCGTATTTGATTTCTTACATTTATGACATTTCTCCATTCCCAATAAATGTGGAATCAAAATATATGCAGGTATGAATGCAACCAAAGACTAAATATCAACATTTAGTATGCATATTTGATCACATTTCCACACTGAACCCGTCTTAGGATTGTTTTGTTATCTAAACAATAAAAAATAAATGATTATTACTAATATTATAAAAAGACAATGGGAAAGTTAATTCTAAAACAAATAAAACAAGAACAATGCTTACAATGGAACCATGTCAAGGCAAAGGCAACGAACAGTGGTCAATCTCGTAAGTCCCAAACCATATGATATACATGTTTGTGTCTATTGTTATTGCAGTATTCCATTTTGGATTGGTATTTCCTCATTTATTGTCGTCGCGGTTGTCATAGGGTGTGTTACCTGGTGGGTCTACAGAAGTCGTTGTCAAAATGGTAAGTTTATCATACATCTATTATAATCCTTTTTATTTTGTTCATCTATGTATGACAAGTGGTGAATAACTGTGCCTTGATGACTCGCAAAGTCCAAAACATTCAAAACGTCATTTTTATTACAATTTTTACAATATAATCAAATGATGAAGGGACCAAATTACACCTAATATGTAGGCATACAATTGCATGTAGTAATTGACATACATGATTAATTGAGGAGGAAATACGAATTGACTGTAGTAATAGGATATGGGGAAACGACTGATCAACATTCATTATTTAAGAAATTAGAGCTCATCGATTTATTTTGATTTCCGGTTGTCTAACATAAGAGAATCAAATAACATTTAGTTTGAGAAAACTCGGGGACAACATTTTTCATTTAATAGAACTTGGCATTTATCATTCAATGATATATTAAGAAAATAGGGAGACCATTCGATAGTATACGGATGTAAAATTGATATGCCATCATGACAAATGGGTATTGTAAATGTAGCAAAAGTATGTCTGAACGTCTGAGCTTTCTACCGCAAAGAGTTCAAAATATTATTCAAAGACATAGAACCACCCAGATCCTGCTTTTGTAAAATTTATAATGTATGCATTTGGGGAAAATGCAATTGCATTACATGTATAATGATTTTAATATTCAGAATCTAACTTTCTTAAAATTGATCCTCTCTCCAGAAAGTACAGTGGTGGAGGCAAATGGAGACCTTTTAGAAATGGAAAAAAGAAAAGAGTCAAAACATTTAGGCGAAGAAGAACGACTCGAGGAGAATATATCACCGCCTGCTTAAATAGGGCCTGTAAGGTGCTATATGCGGCAACTATCAACATAATCATGTGTAGGATCAGAAGACATATTATGTCAAGTGGTTCTTTATACCTCATGGACACGTTTCTTAGTGGCATATCGTGTTTCAGAGTGAAGATGATTCATCTTTTAATTTTTTTTTACCTTTATCAGTCACTATATATACATGTCATGGTAAATTTATGGATACAAGTTAATCATGAAAAGTGCAATACTTTTTCACTTACTTTACAAAAAGATAATTGACATTTTAAAGCATTTACATTTTTTGTCTTTTATCGCGTCGCCTAAATACTTGATATAAATCACTGTGCAATGAAAGAATCAAGAATATTCTAGCTAAATTTAAGAATAATTCTGGCTAAAGTTAGATGCTGCCTTGTCGCATGATTAAGTAATAGGTGCGTACATTCTTAAAGACCTAGGGATGTAACCAGAACATTCTTTGTTATGTAGGAAAGTAAGTTGCTCTGGTCCCCTCCTCACCACTTTTTGATCATATATTGATCACTCGTCTTCAACTTTTGGGATCAGGTATTATCGTAACCGTTAACGCCGTACCAAGATGGCGCCCCCAATTGTCGTCAACCGAAAAAAAGTTTTCCAATTTATATTATAAGCGCAGTGAAACTCATGGATAGAAACTGTTCATGAAGACATTTTACGTTTTGTATGCAGTTTCAAATGCTACTATTGGTTTTGATTGATTATTTACTGTTTTACGTCCCACTCGAGAATATTTCACTCACATGGAGACGTCACCATTGCCGGTGAAGGGCTGCAAAATTTAGGCCTATGCTCGGCACTCAGGGCCTTTGAGCAGGGAGGGATCTTTTTCGTGCCACACCTGCTGTGACACGGGACCTCGGTTTTTCCGGTCTCATCCGAATGACCGCCCCATTTAGTCGCCTTTTACGACACGCTAGGGGATGCTGGGGACCTATTCTAACCCGGATCCCCACAGGGACTATTGATTTTGATATATATTTGTTCGAATCTTAAGCGCTTTTAATATATATTTGTTCGAATCTTAAGCGCAGATTAGGGAAACAATTAGGTTGATGGGTTGGTCATATATATGTGAGTTTTAAATTTTTATTCCAAGAGCAAATCTTTTTTGCATTCATGTGATTTGAACTATGGTCCTTTTGGGTGACGGGATATTGACTTGTCCACTGTACTATGTTATTACGTATTATACAATACTATCTAAAGCATCATAATGAATATGGTCCTCAGTAAAACTATTTTTAATTTTATAATTTCATATTAACTATTGTATTATAAATAATATACGGTACCAATTTGTATGCACCAGATGCGCATTTCGACAAATTATGTCTCTTCAGTGATGCTCAAACCAAAATGTTGGAAATCCGAAACATGAAAGTAAAACTTTATAAAAGTGATCAATGTAGTGCCAAAAGATTGGGGCCAAAAACTTTGAAGGATCAGAGCTATGCCTGAGGGAGATAATCCTTAATTTGGATATGAATTTCTAATTTTACCACTGCAATTAAATACATATCCGTATTTCAAGCTAGTAACATAGTACATAGCATATGGGAGTCTTATTAAACTCTGAGTCTGATTAGCATAAGTATTTGCAAAATATTTGTAACAATTTCAAAAAGTACTAGTAATATTTTTGTGAGTCATCGTTGTTCTTCTTGTTTTTTCATTGTAATTTTTGCTCACAACTGTACAAGTACTGTGGAGTGAAAACAAATTGAAATCTGTATTGAGTTAGCACAAACTATATATAATCTATTATTTTGTAAAAACTATTATGCAGTATACTCATTAAGTTTCAGAAAATGTTTCTCTCATGTTGAATTATTGGCAGACTTATTTTTATATTCATACGAAACCACAGTGTGTGTTCAAAAACTGTTTACGGATAAAAAACAAAAACTTGCCGTGTCTTGTCAACCTTACAGGTATATAGACGATGTTATTATCAATTAACAATTCATAATTTTCACAATATATGTTCATTTGATATATCTGACGAACTCGAACAAAGGGCACCTCAGAATCTGACAGATTCGCTTCATATTTGGATAATTACTTATTTATATGACCCTAATGGCAGACTGACAACTACATTATATGATAAACGTGATGACTTTGATTTGTATTAATCGTCAAATGTTCTCTTTTCTATGTAGTAATGTCGCGTATCACCTGCTTATGGTATGGGATCCGATACGCAAGAGCCATGCCATGCGTATGAGGACTTTTAAAGCGAGGCCAACTACTAACCAAAAAAGATGATGTTGAGGGGTATAAACGAAATCTCGTTTAAAGTCATCATTTCTCAAATTCTACCGTCCTTATATAATGACTTTGTTTGCGATTACAAATTATCACCAAGTCATATATTGACTGATTTGTTTCATACTCTTTGTTAGACTGTCATTTTCGTACATGTACTAGATTTGACAACGGGTAACCCCGTTTAATTTGTTTCGACTACGGGCTCACGGCGGGTATGACGGGCCAGAAGAGGATGCTTACTCCTCCATGGTACCTGATCCTGCCTTCGCTTTTGTCGGAGGTCCGTGTTGCCCTACACTTGATTTTGTATATATGTTTTTTGGGATTATGATTACGTTTAACCAATGTTTACTTCGCCATTTTATATTGATGAATAGATCGTTGTATGGCCATTCCACAGAACTTTATGGTGATCTGTATTACGAAGATCACTTGTTCTTTCTACGTTAGATTTTAAAACTGATTTAAAAGTACATGTGTATAATGTGTACAATGGTAATTATAAGTTCAATGATCTGGAAAAAAATAGTCAAAGATGAGTTCAATGGCGAAGAATATCAAAATGTACATGTAATAATATATTATATGTTTTGTATGTCACCACAATCATGTTGCATTATTGGTAACCATCTTCAACATATACATAGAAATCATTATTGAATCCTTGCTCGTGTTATATACATACTTTCTGAGAAATCAGTCAGGACTACTATGATGCACTTTGATTAAATGTTAGCCTCTTCTTGTTTTAATTTCCTCTTCATCCTTTTGGAAACATTTTACATATCTTCTTTGTCAGACCGAACAATCTTGTTTAATGGTATTTTTGCTGAATTATATACTTTTGGTGCATATTGTTATTGTTATACAAGATTTGAGCAAAATGTCGTTTACACTTCATTGTTTTGTAAATGTCTAAAGAAAAATCGATTTTAAAGACAGATCTTTGCACAAATAAAGTGATCAGCATTGCCTGCACGAGATGGTACAACATTTTCATCAATGGGCCTAGCGGACACTGTGTAATACGCATACATATTAGTAATACATATCTAGGTTAAAATGCTTGAAACATAGAAATTAATATGTATCTGGTGTGTAATATACA
>CAJDSM010031508.1:4973-16405 GCA_903981925.1 Ostrea lurida
ATGTCAACAGAGGATGAAAAATGTGCTTTCAAAAAATAATAAGGACAACATGAAGAAATAGGATATCGGATGTTATTATTTTAAATGATGAAGAGGAGGAGGAGGAGGAATCCATTGTTAAAGAAAATAAAACTGTGGTCATCAGCCCATGACTCTAAAGAGTAAAGACAGGTTTTACATGGTCGCGGGACTTTAACTTACCCAAGTGTAGAGGGCAGCAAAAAGGACCAAATTAAAAGCGAACCGCAAGGTAACTCTATCTTAATGATATGTCAGTTGATATTTTGTCATGTATCAATCTTGAACAAGAAAACCTATTCAGAAGAAAATGGGAAGGCCAAGAATTCCAAGGTTTCACATTCGGTGGAGGATGAAGCCGATACGAAGTCTCTGATTTCTATTAGTGATGATGATGTGGAACTGAAGTTACAGGAAGCAAGAAAGTTCAGCACCAAACAATAAAGGAAATCCAAAACTCGGAGTGTGAAGAAAAGTGGTAAAGAAGACTTAAAAAAACTTCAAAAATCTCGTGCCAAAATTTCGACATGTTTGATGAGGAAACAGAAGAGATTAATCTAAAAAAGGACTCTCAGCATCATGAAAAAATGACACAAAAAGCGTGAAAAAGTGAAGGTGGATGAGAGTAGAAGTCGCGTGACAGGACCATTTTTACATGTCAGAAACACTGAACCATCATATTTGTCGGTGGTTAATCAGTATGAGGAAGACCCAGAGGTGTCGGAGCAAAAGTTACAGAAAAAGTTTCGACGCAATAACTGTGTCTACCGTTCATATGTCAAAGCTCTCAGCGAAAAAGTCAGTTCAGTTGCCAAGAGCGCCTTAACAGAGGAAATAAACTGGGTGTGTCAATTGTGTCCACAAACACAGCAGTTTAAATTTTTTAGGTGATTTATTTGGACCATATTACTCAGAGGGAAATTTTGCCGTCGTCTAGCAGGCGAGATGCACCACAGTTAACAAAGATTCAAATTTCAAAAACAATTAAACACAAAAATGTTACTGATTTTGAATGTAAGTGACTCAATGCAGAAAACAAAGAAACGTGTGAAATCGTCTTAGTGTGTCCCGACCTTTGAAGAAGTGTGGTTTCATGAAGAACTGTATTGCTTGGGCTGATGGGGTGCTACTCATAGGGCAGAAAATCTATGGTCTTGAAGAGGCTACTTCAGTTGCATCAGCCACTGTAAAGCATTTAATATGTGTTCATTATTTTGCCAATATTTTAGTGGCGCCTGAAAGGTGAACTTTACACTGAATTTAGTGCCCAATCCAGTTTCTGTCTGTAACCCTGCAACATTGGGGGAGGGGGGGGGGATTAGAACATAGTACATCGTATCAGTCTCCAGTGCAATCTGATTAAAATCACAAGTGTAGTGATCTCTGATTTTAATCAGATTGCCATAATGGTACCAGTGCTGGCTGAAAGATGGCAGTGTTTTTCCTCATCTGAGGCAATCAACATTTTGAAAATTTCATTTCTTATCGTTATCTGAAATTGGATAGACTTTGTTCACTCGCCATGACCCATATTTAATCGCAGACCTAGTTTCTAGTTGAAACCCTCTGCAGACTTAAAAGATGGTTATATATGAGCATAGCACTTATGGTATCAAATGTCCTAAAAGCTGTTTCCTTTTGATTTTGTAATCAAACTTCAGCATGTTATGGTAAATTTCTCATTTGTTGGGTAGTTGTCTAGAACATCGGCAGTGTGATGATGTAACATCTTTAAGCTTGTGTATAGATACTTGATATGCAGTCAAGACACATCAATTTACCAGTTCACTCTAAGCACATGTTGAATGGTAAATCATAGGGTGAGGGAAGAGGAGGGAGGGAATGGAATGAAAAATACATATAGGAGCGAGAGAGAACGGTACCCCTGGTCCATCCCCACCTACTCCCGAAAAGAAAGTATTAAAATAATGTATTTTTGAGGTTATGTGATTTTTTTCATATTTAACGACATATCAATTATCATATCACAATTTGCACCATATGAAATATGGAAGTTGTTTGGATATTATGAAAGAATGTTTGCAAGCTGTGCTGTTTAAACTTCTTTCCCTTGTAGATGTGTTTCATCTTGCAAAGAAATTGGTGCTATGGTTGGATGTCTTCATAAAGGGTGTTCCAAAGTTTCACATACATTTGGCTGTAGAATCAGGTCAGTAACATTACATGAAAAAGGTTGTATGTATTAAGATTTTTTATAAATAAACTGATACCATTGTTGTTCCGTTGTTTTTTTTTTTCAAACTTCCAAGGCATAACGTGAAAGAAAGGTAGTGAAGCACCTAATAAAGTTCTTATTCAGATTGCAAGTATCACATATTTCTAAAGGTACAAGATTGGTTTTTTTATACCCCCACTCCGAAGGAGGGGGGGTAATACTGTCTTTACTCCTTCCGTCCGCTGAATCCAAAACAAATATTTTCGTCGCACTTTTCTCTTGAAATTGCATATCACAGCCAATTGATATTTGGTTGTAATGACTTCATCTAGGGGTCCTATACCGCGCTTACCAAATTCAGACCATTCGCATGTCAAACTTCCTGTTCAACGACTTCTTTAAAATTTGGAGTCTTAATGTTTATAATAAATGTTTTTCGTCGCACTTTTCTCCTGAAACTGCATATCACAGCAATTGATATTTGGTGTAATGACTTTATCTAGGGGTCCCATACCGCGCTTACAGAATTCAGATCTTTCGCATGTCAACTTCCTGTTCAAATGACTTCTTTAAATTTTGGAGTCGTAATGTGAATAATATTTTCGTCGCACTTCTTTCTGAAACTGCGATATATCACAGCCAATTGATATTTGGTGTATGACTTCATCTAGGGGTCCCATACTTGCGGCTTCCGAATTCAACCTTTCACTAGCCAACTTCCTGTTGCCCAACTTGGCAATAATTTTGAGTCGTATTGTGGAACCAATATTTTTGGTCACATTTTTCTCTGAAACTGTGTATCACAGCCACTTGATATCTTTTGTATTACTTCATCTAGGGGTCTCATACCCCGCTTACCAAATTCAGACCTTTCACTCTTCAACTTCCTGTTAACCGACTTCATCAATATTTCCCATTTTGCTGAATCAATATTTTCATCACAACTGTTCTCTAAAACTGTATCACAGCCATTTCAATATTTGGTTATATCACTGTCATTTTAGGTTGTCCCATACTGCACTTACTAAATTCAGACCTTCGCATGTCAACCTACTGTTTATATCAACCTTAGCAAAAAGATGAACAATCTCCTAGGTTAGCAGCTATATTTACATTCGCTTAGAGCGGGGGTATCCTCAGTGAGCAGTAGCTCACAGAATCCTTGGTGGGTTTTTTTTTCGAATGTCCAGACAAAACAAAGCCTTTAAAAAAGTAATTATCATTTGATTAAGTAATTAAATATTGGAAAGTTATTTGCATTGATTGTCAGGGTAACAGTGTAAGTAGTAAGGGCTCAGAAAATTTCTAAAAATCTTTTTATTAGATCTTTCTCTTATATTTAATTACTTAATCAAATGATAATTATTGTTTAAAGCTTTGTTTTGTCTGGACATCGAAAAAAAACCCACCAAGGATTCTGTGAGCTACTGCTCACTTGAGGCATACCCCCGCTCTAAGCGTAATGTAAATATAGCTCTAACCTAGAGATTTGTTCATCTTTTGCTAAGGTTATATAAACAGTAGGTTGACATGCGAAGTCTGATTTAGTAAGTGCAGTATGGGACAACCTAAATGAAGTGATTAACCAAATATTGAATTAGGACTTGAATAAGTTTAGAGAACAGTTGTGATGAAAAATTGGATTCAGCAAATGGGAAGATATTGATATGAAGTGCGGTTAACAGGAAGTTGAAGAGTGAAAGGTCTGAATTTGGGTAAGCGGGGTTAATGAGGACCCTAGATGAAGTAATACAAAAGATATCAAGTGGCTGTGATACACAGTTTCAGAGAAAAATGTGACAAAAATATAGATTCCACAATACGACTCAAAATTATTGACTAAGTTGGGCAACAGGAAGTTGGTATGTGAAGAATTCGTAAGCCGCAGTATGGAACCCCTAGATGAAGTCCATACACCAAATATCAATTGGCTGTGATATGCAGTTTCAGAAAGAAGTGCGACGAAAAATATTTATTTCACATTACGACTCCAAAATTTTAAAGAAGTCATTGAACAGGAAGTTGACATGCGAAAGATCTGAATTCGTAAGCGCGGTATGGGACCCCTAATAAAGTCATACACCAAATATCAATTGCTGTGATATGCAGTTTCAGAGAAAAGTGCGACGAAAAACATTTATTTAACATTAAGACTCCAAAATTTAAAGAAGTCGTTGAACAGGAAGTTTGACATGCGAATGGTCTGAATTTGGTAAGCGCGGTATAGGACCCCTAGATGAAGTCATACACCAAATATCAATTGGCTGTGATATGCAATTTCAGAGAAAAGTGCGACGAAAATATTTGTTTTGACAGCACGGACGGAAGGAGGTAAAACAGTATACCCCCCTCCTTCGGAGTGGGGGTATAAAAAACCAGTCTCCAATCTTGTACTTTAGAAAATATGTGATACTTGCAATCTGAATAAGAACTTATTAGGTGCTTCACTAGCCTTCTTTCACGTTATGCCTTGGAAGTTTGAAAAAAAAAACAACGAACAAACAATGGTATCAGTTTATTTATAAAATCTTAATACATACACCTTTTTCATGTAATGTTACTGACCTGATTCTACAGCACAAATGTGATGAAACTTTTGGGAACACCCTTTATGCAGACATCCAACCATAGCACCATATTCTTTGCAAGATGAACACATCTACAAGGGAAAGAAGTTTAAACAGCACAGCTTGCAAACATTCTTTCATAATATCCAAACAACTTCCATATTTCATATGGTGCAAATTGTGATATGATAATTGATATGATCGTTAAACATGAAAAATCACATAACCTCAAAAATACATTATTAATACTTCTTTTCGGGAGTAGGTGGGGAAGGACAGGGGTACCTTTCTCTCTCCTCCTATATTATTTTCATTCCATTCCCTCCCTCCTCTTCCCTCACCCTATGATTTACCATATCAACATGTGGTTAGAGTGAACTGGTAAATTGGTGTGTCTTGACTGCATATCAAGTATCTATACGCAAGCTTAAAGATGTTACATCAGACACACTGCCATGTTCTAGACATCTTATCCCAACAAATGAGAAATTTACCATACNCTTAGAGTGAACTGGTAAATTGATGTGTCTTGACTGCATATCAAGTATCTATACACAAGCTTAAAGATGTTACATCAGTCACACTGCCATGTTCTAGACAACTTATCCCAACAAATGAGAAATTTACCATACATGCTGAAGTTTGATTACAAAATCAAAAAGGAAACAGCTTTTAGGACATTTAGATACCCATAAGTGCTATGCTCAATATATAACCTCTTTTAAGTCTGCAGAGGGTTTCAACTAGAAACTAGGTCTGCGATTAAATATGGTCATGGCAGTGACAAAAGTCTATCAATTTCAGATAACGATAAAGAAAATGAAATTATTCAAAATGTTGATGCCTCAGATGAGGAAAACACTGCCATCTTCAGCCAGCACTTACATTATGGACAATCTGATTAAAATCAGAGATCACTACACTTGTGATTTTAATCAGATTGCACTGGAGACTGATACATGTACTATGTTCTAATCCCCCCCCCCTCCCCCAATGTTGCAGGGTTACAGACAGAAACTGATGGGCACTAAATTCAGTGTAAAGTTCACCTTTCAGGCGCCACTAAAATATTGGCAAAATAATGAACACATATTAAATGCTTACAGTGGCTGATGCAACTGAAGTAGCCTCTTCAAGACCATAGATTTTCTGCCCTATGAGTAGCACCCCATCAGCCCAAGCAATACAGTCTTCATGAAACCACACTTCTTCCAAAGGTCGGGACACACTAGACGATTTCACACGTTTCTTTGTTTTCTGCATTGAGTCACTTACATTCAAATCAGTAACATTTTTGTGTTTAATTGTTTTGAAATTTGAATCTTTGTTAACTGTTGGTGCATCTCGCCTGCTAGACGACGGCAAATTTCCCTCTGAGTAATATGGTCCAAATAAATCACCTAAAAATTTAAAACTGCTGTGTTTGTGACACAATTGACACACCCAGTTTATTTCCTCTGTTAAGGCGCTGCTTGGCACATGAACTGACTTTTCTGCTGAGAGCTTTGACATATGAACGGTAGACACAGTTATTGGCGTCGAAACTTTTTTCGTAAACTTTTGCTCCGACACCTCTGGGTCTTCCTCATACTGATTAACCACCCGACAATATGATGGTTCAGTGTTTCTGACATGTAAAAATGGTCCTGTCACGCGACTTCTACTCTCATCCACCTTCACTTTTTCACGCTTTTTGTGTTTCTTTTTCATGATGCTGAGAGTCTTTTTTAGATTAATCTCTTCTGTTTCCTCATCAAACATGTCAAATTTGGCACGAGATTTTTGAAGTTTTTTAAGTCTTCCTTTACCACTTTTCTTCACACTCCGAGTTTTGGATTTCCTTTTATTGTTTGGTGCTGAACTTTCTTGCTTCTCTGTAACTTCAGTCGCCACATCATCATCACTAATAGAAATCAGAGACTTCGTATCGGCTTCATCCTCCACAGAATGTGAAACCTTGGAATTCTTGGCCTTCCCATTTTCTGAATAGGTTTTCTTGTTCAAGATGATACATGACAAATCATCAACTGACATATCATTAAGAGTTACCTTTGCGTTCGCTTTTAATTTGGTCCTTTTGCTGCCCTCTACACTTGGTAGTAAAGTCGGAACAGTAAAACCTGTCTTACTCTTGGAGTCATGGGCTGATGACACAGTTTTATTTTTCTTTACAATGGATTCCTCCTCTTCCTCCTCTTCATCATTTAAAATAATAACATCTGATTCCTCATTCTTCATGCTGTCCTTATTTCCACCATTTTCCTTCTGTGCCATTTTGCTTTTCTTTTCTACTTCTATTTCCTCCTCTGAATCAATAATATAGTCTGCACTGTAGTACAAGTCCCCATACTTCAGTGGTGAAGCTCTCCTCCTTTTACGATTAGATCTCTTGGTAGGAGTTTTACTAGAAAACTTGTTCTGCCCACTGCTTTTCTCCTCCTTTTCCTCATCAGAGTCCTTCTTTACCTCTCTGGTAGGAGATCTGCTTTTTGCTTTTCTGGACTTGCTTGTTCTGGAAGTGACACCATACCTTGCAGACTGCCTTGGTAAAATGTCCTCCATTCCAGAACTAGCCGAGTTTCTTCTCGCATTTTTATCTAAGCTACTTTTATTCACTTTCTTCACACTTTGATCCGATTTTCCATGAACTTTTGCCTGATTTTTATCACTTTCCACAGCCAGCGTTTGTGAGTTTTTGGTTGTGTCTAAGGCCAAGTCATCAATATCAATAGACTCTGTGGATTCCATTGGCCCCTCAGCTTCTATTAACGGAGGTAGTGGTGGAGATGATTGGTCACCTTCCAGACTTACGTCATCTTTCTCCGTTTCAATGGAAGAGCTGACGTCGCCCTCTTGAGACACTTCATCTGAAATACTATACATGGGGGAAGGCGACTCTGGATCCTGAGTAAAATCTATATCCTCACGCACTAGTAACACTCCCCCATCATCGCTGTCTGAATCACTGTAATTCACAGAACTGTACTGCTCAGCAGCACTTGCCAGTCTTGATGGTACACCCCTTAATGACCTTGGTCTGGGCACTTGGGACCTTCGCCATCGATATTTGGCTGCAAGCTGATCTCTTCGTGAATATGTTTTTACCATTAGTGGATTTGAAAGCACCTTTGAGTGCAATTTAAAGCTAGGATCAAGAGGCAACTTTTTTGTTCTATTAATTTTTTTTATACATTTTGGTCTATAATACTGAATACAAGAATTTTCATCACCATTCAACTGAGGAATTAGCTCATTATTGTTTTCTTTGGCAACATTTTCATAATCAATGATTTCTGAGAGTATATCATCACTTTCCTTACAACCCATTGGCTTGCAGATGACCTGCTCACAACCATCAGTTTCTGGACTTATGATAGTTTTGCACTGAGCAAGCCCACAGTTAGAATAAGACAGAACACCACTTTCAGATATTTCTTTCCCACTGACAGAAACTTCCTCTGCAGCACTTGTAAGTTGATTTTCTTTATCTTTTATTTCCTTTGTTGCCTCCTCTTGCAGTATTTTTTCATTCTGTTGTTTGTCTTTGTTTTGCTTTGCATCATCACACATTTGTGATTCATGCTGTTGAGCGTCTACACATTGTTGTGATCCTTCATGCTCTTGTGTTTCATCACACAGTTGTGAATCTTTATTCTGTTCCGTTTCATCACACTGTTGTAAATCTTTATGCGTTTCATTGCACAGTTGTGAATCTTCATTCTGTGGTGTCTCATTGCACAGTCGCGATTCTTTATTCTGTTGTGTTTCATCACATTCTTCCGATTCTATACTCTGTTGCGTTTCATCGAACAGTGGCGATTCTGTTTGCTGTTGTGTTTTTTCCTCACTCAGTACTTCCATATCTTTATTGTCTTTATTTGAATATGTCATTTCTGATACAGCTTCATCTTTTACAGAATTGAAATTATCATAAATAAACTTTCTTTCACATGATTCTTCATCAATCACATGGTGTCGTGTTTCATTCTCAGTACTTGAAATCAGTTTCTTTGATATGTCACGTGTATGTTCTAATGTTACACTACATATATCATCACAAGTCTTTGCCACTTCTGCTCCGACTTGGCTTACATTATCACATTTTGCAGGACTTCTTATTTTCGATGCCGATACCTGGTCCTGGTTCTCAAAATGGTTGTCGGCATCGCTACTCAAGTTTTTTTGGTGGTCATACGACTGTGGTGATTCAAGACAAGCATCATTTACCACACTTTTAGGATCGATCACTTGATGGTCAGGTAGCATACATAATTTTTGTAAAGACTGTAAGGGATTGGAGTTTGGCTTTTCATGAGGAGTCTCTGGAATGTCTGAAGCACAGTCACTAAAGAAATGGCCAGAAACAGAAGTATTGGACACTGACATAGAGTTCTTGTGTTGTGGACTATGTAGCGACGATCTGGACGAGTTACTGTATGGTGACACATTATGACTAGCAGGTGGGGTGACTGGGTTAGTTTTAGGTGAGTACTGATTTATACTGGCTGGCTGGTTTGGTGAGGTCATTTGGCCTTGGTACATAGCATGATTTCCACTCGTTAAATTGACACGCAGCTGTTGGTGTTGTGGTGAAGCATTGGGAGCACCACCCTGGCAGTTCCCAGGGGAAGCCATTGGACATGGTGAGCACACCTCTCCCCCAGGAGAGGAAGCCACAGCACAAGGTGACTTGACACACGGTCCACTCAATCCATACGACGGACTGTGGACTGACTGAGGACTGGAATTAGGCATGCTCTGTCCACTGTGATGCGATGCTGGACTGTGCATATACGCAGCGTTTGGACTGATTGGTGACGCACATGGCCCTTGTGAGGACTGGTGTGGGGAGGAACTGGGATAGGCAAACTGATGAGCTTGTCCGATGTGTTGCTGATGCTGCTGTGTTGAGGTTGGACAGTTACCCTGCATAGAATAGTTGTTATGTGGAGATTTGGGTGGTATGTGATATGGAGCGGAACGATTCTTTGACAGAGGGACAGTGACCGTCTGATTTGGCATGTATGTAGAAGCTGCCATCTGAAGAATATTGTTTGCAACTTCTTGTGGATTTTGGTTAGAGGAGTTGTGGCGTATGTGTGAATGCATCAGATTCTGTGGCACTTGTTGGTTAGGCATATTTTGAATTGGTGGTCTGCTGTGATAACCTGTAGAATGTAAAAATGAAATGTAGTAAGATCCTGTACAAAAGTCCATTGCCACACTACTTCACCCAAGAAAGAAAACAAGAGGCCCATATGTCTTATCAGTCACTTGAGTTAAAATATCTTTAATAATTTCCATATTCTTCATATCTTAGCTAAATTCTGATATTCAGCAGCAGTATAAGTGATGCTTTCTTCACACACAATGTCCAAGAAAGGGCTCATAGTCCAAATGAAGACAAAATATATGTTACATTAACACTGTAACTATTTTGGACCCAGTCAAGCACAATTTTGGTAAAATTCATCAGAAATCATGAAACATACAATTTTAGTAGAGGCCTTCCTTCTCTACATGACCATGCATTTAGTTTTCCTTACAGATGTGCAGCTTGTACAGCAGATTTTTGAAAAATGGATACATTTTTTATAGTTTTTATCCCACTCATAAGGTAACAAGGTTGCAGGAGTCCCAAATTCACAGTTTATGCTCCCCTTGTTGCAAAGACACTTCATACCATTGAAAAAAAGTTAATTGTTATATACACATCTAATATTATTTTGCACCATTTCGACCCACTCGTGATTAACCCTTTCCCAAACCCCTCCACCCCATCAAGGAATTAAAGTTCCTTGCTCCTTTTAAATAATGTCCATTTATTTCTTAGTCATTATACATGGCATTAAAGAAGATGTTATATTTTCCACACATTAACACTATACGCCATGTTTGACCTCACCCTGAAGTGTGTTATGAAGCAACCAAAGCTGTGAAAAGTTCACTGATTACATTGCCAATGGACAAAATGTGCTTAGAAATGAAGTTCACGTGAGCTTTTAGCTCAGGGTAGAAAACTGGACAAGGATTTCTCACTTTACAAAAACATCTACACTGTTATTAGCATTTCCCTTCGCAAACTAATAAACAGCAGCAAGTCAAAGGAATTTTTTCAGATTGAAGTTAAATATGATTTGTTATTACCATTAGAATTGCCTGAAGGCCCGATGTTAGCAGAGTAGTTGTTACTGCCGCCCCTCCTCTCTGTAGCAGGAAACTGAAACTGCCTGTGCTCTGCTGCTCCTCCAAACCCCATGTAAGGACTGTGCTGATTCAAGGAATAGGCCGAGTTGTGCCCTACATAGACTTGCTGATGCTGTGGTTGATGTTGCATCACAGATTGACTGTTCATATAGCCTTGGGAGTTATAGCCAGTCATGTTTCCACGCATATTCCCCATTGGCTGGAATGATAAAAAAGCCAATATAAAGCCACAATGATTACCAGAGTCACAGTGTTCATACAGAAATAAAGAAAAATTGTTTACCCTACTGCGAGTCACAAACTGGAAACTTTCAATTTGATCATTTGTATCTCCGTGGTTTTCATAAAATAAATTTTGAAAAATATTTTCAAAAAACTATCAAGTAAAACCTGAGAACCCACCCTGTGGCTCCACTCTAAATCTCTTGCTGGTGAGAGGGGTCTCAAATACTAACAATACTTAA
>CAJDSM010031515.1:0-19034 GCA_903981925.1 Ostrea lurida
TTAAACTCGTGATAAAACTCCTTTAAATGTTTCCAAGTTAATGGAGAGTCAGATTTATTTACTTCACATTTGAACAAGCCCAAATACATTTCCCTTTGTACATGTCTTAGTGAAAATAAAGAAATTCTCGTCAATTGAACTACTTCTAGTTCAGTAGCCTGACCCATGATTTGGAAGCCTTGAGCATCAGGTTTATGTGTTTTTGTGAAAAATGATTTTGTTGTATTGATAAAATAATTAGTTTGTTTACAGTGTCTTGATAAAATGATTGGTTTGGTTACAGTGCCTTGATAAAAATGATTGGTTTTGTTTACAGTGCCTTGATAAAATGATTGGTTTGTTTACAGTGTCTTGATAAAATGATTGGTTTGGTTACAGTGCCTTGATAAAATGATTGGTTTGTTTGCAGTGCCTTGAAAAATGATTGGTTTGTTTAAAGTGTCTTGATAAAATGATTGGTTTGTTTACAGTGTCTTGATAAAATGATTGGTTTGTTTACAGTGCCTTGATAAAATGATTGTTTGTTTGCAGTGCCTTGATAAAATGATTGTTTTTGTTTACAGTGTCTTGATAAAATGATTGGTTTGTTACAGTGCCTTGATAAAATGATTGGTTTGGTTACAGTGCCTTGATAAAATGATTGTTTTGTTACAGTGTCTTGATAAAATGATTGGTTTTGGTTACAGTGCCTTGATAAAATGATTGGTTTGGTTTTACAGTGCCTTGATAAAATGATTGGTTTGTTTACAGTGCCTTGATAAAATGATTGGTTGGTTACAGTGCCTTGATAAAATGATTGGTTTGTTTACAGTGCCTTGATAAAATGATTGGTTTGTTTACATACAGTGCCTTGATAAATGATTGGTTTGTTTACATACGTGCTTGATAAAATGATTGGTTTGTTTACATACAGTGCCTTGATAAAATGATTGGTTTGTTTACAGTGTCTTGATAAAATGATTGGTTTGGTTACAGTGTCTTGATAAAATATTGGTTTGTTTACAGTGTCTTGATAAAATGATTGGTTTGTTTACATACAGTGCCTTGATAAAAAGATTGGTTTGTTACAGTGCTTGATAAAATGATTGGTTTGTTTATCAGTGCCTTGATAAAATGATTGGTTTGTTTACAGTGCCTTGATAAAATGATTGGTTTTGGTTACAGTGCCTTGATAAAATGATTGGTTGTTTACAGTGCCTTGAAATTAAAATGAAATTCGTTTGTTTTTTTACAGTGCTTGATAAAATGATTGGTTTGTTTACAGTGCCTTGGTCTGGGGTTCCTCTGTCAAACATCAGCCCCAGAAAGTCGGAAAAGAACACACACTGGCTGACGAAGACGTGGTCCAGATCGTCAAAAAGTAAGTGGATTCACCCACATAATCAGCGATCAGCGTTTACATCTTATTGGTAAAAACCTATTCTGTATTTTACACAAGCAGTTGATGAAAAGACTCTGTAAAATGATTTTAAATTAATGTACATGTATAGATATTGTTAACATCGGGTCAGAAATAGGTAACAAGTTTTATGTGGTAGTATGTATAGGAAAAAAAATTTATTGCAAGAGCAGCAGGGCTGATAAATAGAGAATATTACATGCTAAAATCCATAGCATATCAGCCAGAGTGACCACATATCAGCCCGAGGGCTGAAGGTCTGAGGGTTGATATTGGGCCTGAGGGCTGATATGGGGTGTTTGTATGCATATGAAGATTTGCATATGGCAAAAATTGTAATTTTCTTCAATTATGAAAGAATTACATTTTGCTGACCTTCATCAGTTTTGAGAAAATGCATGTATTGCAATGTGATCTCGGTTTTCATCCTAAGGGAACTAAAGAAGGTAAAAAAAAGTCTTACAAATCTCTTTCTGATGAACAGCAGGACCAAGTTGACTCAGATGAGTGATGTGGCCCATGGGCCTCTTGTTAAACTTGGGTTTGATGAAAACTGTATTTTATTTCAGAGTATGATGTAAAAATGCCCCGAGGGTGAAGTTTATCTGGTGAATGGATTTCTGCATAACGAACCGACCTCCTGTGATCAAAGATTCCCGTCAGTCCTTGTTTGACAATTTTGGTCCTGAACTGAATATCCATTTCAAAATATTTCACAGACTATGTGTATATGACAAAGTTTAAGTTCTAGAGGATTTAAAAGAACTTTGGAATTTGGATTAAGATATACTGATGTTTATATCTGCAAGACTGAAATTTATTAAATGTGTAAACATTGAATGAGAAATTTTCAAAATTTTGAAAATGAATTTTCATTTTAGCTATTCTGATGCAGATGTCTGTAATGTTTTTCAGTTTTATTGCTGGTGAAATAAAGGGCAATATGCAATGCTTGTAGTCTTTTATTGTATTATTGTTTTGCAAGTAGTGTATATTTTCTATACATGGGTACCCTTTTTCGTTCCTACCTGGGGTTGAACCCATGACCTGTGGAAACAAACCTCCTAGCGGAATGTGACCAGGGTGAAAGACCATTGAACCATATAGGGGTCCTTCGTATATCCTGTCACACTCTACATGCTCGTTAAGACATAAATTGAAGGGGACCAAACAAGAAATATTAGTATATTTAAAGCACATTTCAAATTCAATTGACTATAACTATCATAAGTGCCCAAGTTAAAAAAAAATATTGAATGAATAGAAAGAGAGAGAGAACAATTCCACATAATTTATTCCAAAAGCTTTTGTCCTAATATAATAATTATATTGATATTACACTGAAGCCCAAGGTTGCTTCAATTTCATTTGCAGTCCAAATACATGTACTTTTAATGCATACAATATTAGTGTGGAAATAAATTGTCATGGTTTTATTACACCGATTATTGAAAATGTTAAAAGGAGGGATGAGGCATCAATTCTTTGTACCACTTGTTGATTTTATTAAAAGTTAATTTATTATATTAAATTTAATAGAAATGCCTGTGTATAGGGCGTGTGTACAACTTCCCTCAGGATAGACATTATTGCTATTCTATCCACAGAATTAACTTTTTTGAATAGCTTGGCTGTGCCAGATATTTTCTGTTTGTAGAAGAATTTACTGTGAGAGGTAAGAAAACAATGAACAAAGGTAGGTGGAATATTGGCTGAGTGTGATCAGCACAACCCAGCAATGCTGCAACTAGAATAATTCATGACATGTAAATTAAAGTGCGACATTGAGAGCCGAGCTCGAGGGGTTTATGGAATTATAAGGATTCGTGAAGAATGAAGTGCACAAATTGATATGGTCAGCCTTTGTGAGGGATTTTAAAAAACTCCATCGATATTCATAACTAATTAAACATTAAATGTCCGCTAGCAGAAGATACAACCCGCCACACGGAGACTAACAGGTGAATAAATGTCCTCTGATGTGACAGTAAATTAGCTCTTCGGATAGTCCCGGATTAGCATGCGTGCGGACGGAGCCGAGAGATACCGCCAGAGCGGGGAAGTATGAGCGACCCATTGTTTTAGTGACAAACGCCCATTTCACGCGCGATCCCTGTCTTATGCCCAGCTGTACAGGCTTTTGGTGGTGTACGGATGACAGCCGCAATTCCTAGAGTTCAGGTAAGTTCTAGGAGTCTGACGGACTGGTGAAAAGGTGGCACTGTTAATTAAAAGTACTGATCTTGGAATTTTCAAAGTAAATTATTTTAATTTGAACAACGTACTAATTTTTGATACCTTACTGAAGAAAACGAGGTTCGTTTTGTTGGATACAGCAATGGTTATTGGAGAAATCCCGCGATTTGAATAGAAAAAAAAATCTGTTGAGGAAATTTTGTATACCCATACTCAATAAAATAGTCAACATCTTTTATTGCAAAGGATGAGATGCTTTTAAAAATTTTAATTTTGTTTACAAAGGGATTGCTGTGTATATAATGGAAAGTCAAACGGCGATAAAATGCGAAAGGAACTTTCCTCATTCGGATATAAAGCTGTATCAAAGGCTTATGAGCACACTTTATTACTCATCGGTGGGACGCAGCCAAACATAAATTATTCATTTCCTTTCCATCACTGCTTTTAATTGAAGGGGGGGGGGGGGGCAACCGTCAAATTCGAAAAAAAAAAAAAAAAAAGAACTGTGCAGCAATACAATTGAATCATTTTAATTTTTGTTTCAAGTACCGAAATGTTATCGATGGACCTGTGAAATATGTGTAAATGGAATTAATAGTCACGTATGTAAGCAAATATTAAGACATTACATTTTCCCTTGATGTCAGTTGTAGGCATATGAAAAATAAAAATTCAAAACATAAACCGAGAAATGCACGGAAGGTATAGGTACAGTCGATGCTAATCGACTCTGGTTTTCGTGTCATATTCTTGTCAAACTGTTTCCATCCATATTTTTTTTTTTAATGAATAACTAATTGAACAATACATTAGATATATTATCAATTTACGATACGATGAAGGAATCGTATAGGATTTTAGTGACATGTAACATTTACCCAACTACCCGGTGAGTACGAGGGGAGTATCGTGGGTAATGACATTTTTACTGAAAAATAAACATTTACCATGTTGTATTTAAAAATACACTACATATACGTATGCAATGTAGATAAAATCAACATTATGTATAGATTAGTTTTCAAAAGTCGCATGGTAGACATTTCATTGTGTTTTACATCGTAATGTTTGACGTCAGTTGTGGGAATTTTGTTGATACAATAAAGTTTAGATTTATTGTAAATAAACGAAATGTTGATCTCATTACTGAAAGGCCCATTACATTGGTCAAAGTGTAAGAGTCACAATACACATTTAGTGGCTTTAATTTCAAATTTAAACATGATATTGAAATGGCTAGTAAGGTGTATTGCCTTTCTTAGCTTTTAGACTCCATTTGTAGTAAAATCTCTCTCTCTCTCTCTCTCTCTCTCTCTCTCTCTCTCTCTCTCTCTCTCTCTCTCCTCTCTCTCTCTCTCTCTCTCTCCATTGCATGCATATATGTACAAAAAGATGTACTAGTATTTCAATCTTACAATTATGTTCGGTGTCAACTCCAACTGATTTTTTTTTTAAATGTATGGCCCATACATATCCCGGGTAGTATAGATAGACATTTAAAAATGCAGCCAAAACTGTTCATTGTTGTACAATACAGATAAAGGGAATTTCATTTCATAACATTTTGCTTATTAGCGTTTCGCTGTGTTCAGGAAACTCGATACATTATTGCTATAAGAGCCGTGAGAATTTCTGCAAACATATACAGGAATTTGATGATCTGAGGTAATTTTTTAATTTTTTCATTCTGAATTGATAATCTTTTCTTACACTTTGCAATTATGCAAAATGATAGGAAACTAATTAAACCCGACACTGGTTTTATTGTTCGCGAATGCAATTCCTTTAGTACCTTTGGGCGTATTAATGAAAAAAGATACTAATGTTTCCATAATGATAATCTTTACTGAAGTTATGTACATGTAATGGGATGCAGAAGAGGGTTAGCATTCCATCATCTGTAACAAGCTACAGTGTGACGCATCTGTTTTAATCCAGTGCCAATTACATGTAATTCCAAACGTATAAATTTTGAATCCATCGCAAAATTTCCTCTAGAGTTATCAGCAAGTAGTAAAAGATTGATAAAATCAACTGAATTATTGGATAACCCTGTTAACAAACAAATGCATTCAGACAAATAAACGAAAATAAAATACGTGAAAAAACACAAAATAAATTAACAAGTAGCATATTACACGTGTAGTAGAGTGAGGGCTACATGGACCGTACGTAGATTGACAATCAGATGAATGATTGTGACTGCTTGTAGTATTCGGGATTTCAACCCCAATCAGTCCTATACGTAAGCTTGGAACCATCAACGTCATCGTATCAAAGATTGATGCAGCTAGACGACATCTGCAATTCAGAACAGGAGTGGGCGAACATCCCTTTCTCTGACGAAATCATATTTCACTTGGATAGCAGTCATGGGCGTCTTTTGTGTATCGTCCTCTTGGGGAGCAGTACCTGGATGCTTGTAGAGCGGCGACAATTTGGAGGAGGTATAGCGTTATGGTGTGGGGTGGAATCACTGCTCATGGGAAGTCCCTCTACAGATTATCATTGAGAATCTGATAACTGTACGCTATTGTCATGTGATCCTGTTTATAAATCCTGAGAAAAGGAAATCACGTCGAGTTGCTGCTAGACAACTTGCTTAATATGCCTACTACCCCTTCTTGTGCATACTCCACCCACAAGATTTCTCCAAGCCTGCCTGTTCCCAATCTATGGTCATGATTTCTCCGTTAGGAGTTTAATGTCCTATCTTCTTGTGTTTTTCTTGGGGGGGGGGGGAGGGGTTAACAGGACAGGGATTGTCTTGTGGTGTTAGAACGTGGCATACCCACCATAGAATGTGCCCTGTCCACCGCCATAGAATGTGCCTGTCCACCGCCACCTTTGCTCATCCATCTCTTCTCCTTTACTGGGGCTTGGTTTCTTCTCTACCACAGATCAGTGTATTTGACTTTGTCGGGCCCATCTTATCTGGAGGATTCGTATTAGAAATCTGGATCTTGTTTTTGTCTTCCATGTTTCTGACCCATACAAGTACACTGCCTTAAGGTAGATCTCTACACCGTCATAATGGCCGACTTCCTTTAATATCGAAACATGGATGAAAATATTAATACATGTATCAGGGTTATATGTCAATTCATTCCAAATTTAAATGTCTAGCTGAGTAGCTAAGTAAGATAGCACTTTGCCTTCTGAACTGTAGATTACGGGTTCGATTCCAGTAAGGGTTTTAATTTTTTTTTCCAGTTGCTTTCTACTAAAACTGCATTTTTGACGAAATAAAGTGAATTTGAGTATTTTATTTTCAAAATATCCTAGACGCGGGTTATACATTTTTTCTGCAATGCTAGTTTCCTTCATCACCCAATAAACCAACAAAGAAAGCATTTTATTGTTTAAATAAAATGCTAACATTTATTAAACATATATTAAATATTAAAAATTTCATTTGTTTATGAAAATTAATTCTCAAGTTAGCTGGATTTGAATTTTAGACTTAAGTCTATTCTCAGTTTATGGTCTTTTCAGTTCTAGCTCTCTTGACGTCTGTCTCTTCCACTCCTTGTCGATCCATTATACTACCAAGGTGTGCAAAATGTCCAACGTCTTCAATGTTTCTGCAACTGTGGCCATTTTCTCCTGTATCTGGATTTGAGTATATGAAAAGAGTGCCAGGTCGTCTGCAACGTCTATGTTGTCTACATGGTGTCCATTCTTTCTGTTGTCTGCGGATGATTTCATTGTAAGCAGGAAAGGTGACAATAGACATCCTAATGAAATCCAGTTTAAACTTAAGTACCTCTGTCAGTTGTCCTCCGTGTATGACCATGCATGTCAGGTGTTTGAAAGACTATGTACGTAAACTATTTATTTACTAGTTGACCAGTTATCTCCATGATGTCAACAACAACAACAAAGATCCTTCCAATTCGTCTCCCTGCCAACGGATTTCTCGTAGTCTGTAAAGCTTACATATCGGGAGGAATTCCATTCAGCACATTGTTCTATGATAATAAGTAGTGTTACACGATTTATTTTTGACGAAAACCAGCGTGTTGGAAATGAAGCTTGTCATCCACTTGTTTTCATTTTCAAATTTGTATAGCATTATCATGTTGAATACATTCCATGGAATAGTTCGTGTGTTATTCCTCTACAGCTGGAACAGTTGCTATGATCTCATACAACATCTGCAATTAAGTTGGCGAACATTCCCTTCGCTGACGAATCCATATTTCCACTGGATAGAGTAACGGCTGTTCTTTTGTGTATCGTCGTCTTGAGAAGCAATACACGTGCACTTGTGTAGCGGTGACAATTTGGAGGAGGCAGCGTTATGGTGTAGGGTGGAATCAGACCCTCTACAGATTATCAGTGGGAGTCTTGCGCTAATCGAGATGAAATCATTCATCGTCATGTGGTTCCGTTACGGAGAAAATGAGAATACAACGCAAGACCACGTGTTGTTCGTCTATAGTAAGAGATGATGTGTCTTGTTTCCCGATTTGTCAACAATCGCGCATGCCTGAGAATTAAGAGATGCGGACATCGCTCACCAAATCCTGCCATTTACGTTGGTTGACCGAGATTAATAAACAAAAAGAGACATTTACATAAGTTGGAAATAAAATGTTGTGACCAGTGCCTTTAGAAAATCAAGTTCATCGCTATATATGAATGAATGAATTTATTGACAGCACCATTATACCTAGGCATATAGTCATATACATTGCACAATACAAAGAATGAGGGACACTATTGATTTGACAATGTCAGTTGTTAAATACAACTCTGTTGTTAATATGAAGACACATCTAAGTTAATCAATTTTCAAACTTTATATGTATCCTTATATTTTTCACATATAAAATGAAAAGCCAAAGATAACGAACAGTGGTCAAGTTGGGCAAACACAGATTTCTTCAAACGCCAGAGGTGGGATCAGGTGTCTAGGAGGAGTAGGCATCCCTGTCCACCGGTCACACTCGCCGTGAGCACACGTCTTGATCAGGTAAACAGAGTAATCCGTAGTCAAAAAACGGCTTAATAATTGCTATGAGGCACATCAGAAAACACTTTGCCTAATGGCAGGCCATATACTGGCAAACTAGATCATTATACCGACCATATAGAATTTGCGAAATGCTGCCTTAAACGTGACTATTGAAACCCTTGCAACAACAAAAACTGATCATACGCAGAACAAGCTCTTGTGTATCGGAAGAGACATACAATTAAAATGGTACGTTTTTTCCCGCTAATATACACTCAGATGAACAAAGACGATCAAACAAATATGTAATCACACAGAAAAAACAAATAGATATACATACATATGGTCCAACAAACAAACACTCACAAATGAAAAGACTAAAAAAAATCGAAACAATACGCGCCCGTGTATGTAGGAGGGACATTTGATTTTGATTACATATATGATTATAATGTATTATGTATTAACCAAAGTTTGGTTGAATTAAGTTTTCTTCCATGGGAAGGGGTTTATTTCACACATATCATTACAATCCAGTCTTTTTATTAGTCCATGTTGAATTTCATCTATTGAAGTTCACGACCGTGAAAAAAGAAAGAAATGGAAATTTTAGCAAGTCAGTGTTTGGGGGTGGGAACAGGGTAGACATAAATTTTGAACCATTTGTTAATTGATTAATTATTTTATTGTGTCAGTGTATTGGATATCTATCTATTGTTGATACCGGCGATTGTGTAAAACAATGGTCGTTGTCGAATGTTTTCAGGGGGGCGACCACTGACTGCCGAGATTAATTAACCCCCGCATGGCTCATTCCTAAGGCCCTTTAAAAGCGGTTTCCGTTACACGTGTATTGTCCGGTAATAATATCTTTAAATACACCGAGCGTTAATTGTTTTTGCAATTATGGCTATTCGTGCAGTTTCGTGATTAAACCACCAAATATGAAATTGCAAAGCAACATCAACAACAAAAATATATTAATTCCATTACATTGTACAATGGGTAATGAAAAAGCTGATGAAATCATACTTCTCAAAATTAAATGTAAGGAACAAATGGTTGTCTAAAAATAAAATGAAACAAAAACACGCCCCATGTCTCCACTGAGAAACGAGCAATTCATTGTTGGCCACGACAACCTTCAAGTACATGTATGCTAACTAACCCAAAAACTACCCCCAGCAAAACAATTGGAATCAAAACAAACAAAATATTACAACATAAAATGGTTTGAATTACATTTCTGAAAATCCTTGCTGCCATTTAAAGAAGAAGAAGAAAAAAATACACATGCATGCATTGTACGGTTTGAAGACCACTTGTGTCGCTTGTTTGGTTACCGAATATTGGATATAAAAAATAAAACCTATGGTCAATGAAAGAGATTTAGAATGTGACCGACGATCTGGCGAAAAAAATTGGACAAGATCGATTTGTAATTTACAGGTTTACCCTCTGTAAAACCTGTGCATATTATTTGTGGTCCGTTTCTTTATTTCTGTTCATTAGTGTCCAGCTGTCTGTAACATTTAGCCTTGGTCATCACGTTTGAATTATGTACACCATACATTTTTCAAAGTTGGTAAACTAAGGGTTAAGGCCAAAGATTTATGTTCAAGGTAAAATTCACGACATTAAGTTGGTCTAAGAGTGTAGAATTTCACAAAAGATAACTTATTTCGGCCACATTCTATCCCATGACGCATATAGCTTCTGTTTGATTGTCAGGAAGCCAGATGATGTTGTTTGGTCTAGATGATCGAAACACGAACGTTTCCAGCGAAGTTGATCGTCTGGCTCCTGGGTCTCCAGATCAGACCACATATAGCGCTCAGCGCACACATTTTGACAAGAGGACACGCGTTACTCAGACAAAGTGTCGATCTATCGACTCGTTTTGATGCAAGGTCTTATACAATCTGCTGATCTAACTTAGTCACACCAGAGTAGAGTTCTGAATTCGATAAAATCGACGGCAAATGTTTGCTAGCTTTGGCATTCATATGCAATATCAGATTTGTCAGATTCGCACCAATATGCCCGATTTAAAACTATATAAAGCATGCCACTATTTAGCAGTTTTTAAAACCATTTACCCAAAAATGTCAAGCTCAGCAAATAAAAAAAATACGAAAGGTGACTATAACAGCAACAGGGAGACACAGCTGGAATTTGCATGTTCGTAACATTTAACGGAGCTGGCCATTTTGTTTTAGATATAACAGCGATATTGATGAAATAATTTGTAATCCCTATGACGATTTTCCAAGTAAGAAAATCCAAAGGTGTTTGAAAAGGTAAGGATAACGAATAGTGATCTGTCTCGTAAGTCCCAAACAGAATACACAAGGGTAGTATACACCATAAGTGGATCAGTATCTAGAGGAGTAAGCGTTGACCGGTCACACCCGCCTTGTATGCTCTAGAAAAATTATACCCACTCATCCGTAAAATGTAACTTTGTCCAAATTACATAAGAGTATAAAGTAAGGTTGTACATGTAATTTCAAATACGTTAGGTTTAACATTGTAATGATTCTATATGATATTTTCAACAAAATAAAATTTTCTATGGATAACACAAAGTTAGTCTCTAAGTGTCTCTGCGTTATAAGTATGACCCGAGAACACCTTCTATAAACATAACCCAAGGACAAATCGGGCACCGACTAAGTTTTACTTGTATGAAAAACTTACTGGCCATGAAAAAAGGAACAGGAAGTACGAATTTATCAAAATAAGGATTAATTCATTTTGGTTGATGATTAATGAAGACAAACCTGTAATTGTTAAGTCTAGTAAAACTTTCAGAAAGAAATGATGTAAATCCATTTCAAGCTTATTATTCATGTGTTGGTAAAACATTGATATTGCCCATTTCCGTTTGAAAACACCCGATTTGCAAATCATATGTACTTCTTTCCCATAGCTACATCTACTTATAGTTTTTGTGATATATGTTGTTATCTTAGTTTCGTCCAATGACACTTTCATTGTACTGTATAGTTTTGAAATCTGAAGAAATTCAGACTTATACTACAATTAATTTTTCTAAAAGAGATAGTGAGGTTCATTTTTTAACCTTTGGATATCATTGTTATTAATTCCATTTCTTCTACTAATCAAAAGAAGGGGGAGAAGAGTTTTTAAGAAAAATTAAGGAAATATCTTAAAATGTGAAACACGGTTAATTGGTCTATGTGTACATACAGGACGATCGATGTCGTGGAGATGAACAATAGAAATGTCTGTAGACAAAAAAAATGAATTGCTTACGACAATCGCTGGTTGCATGCCAGATAAAATCCAAAGGTAGGAATTTACTAATCTTTCGATACTTTTTCATGTCATTATAAGTCATTTGATTTAACAAACTTCGTATCGATCACCGATTCCCTTCTGACAAAGGGTTTAATGACATGTTGAATAAACATCTGTATTGCCATTTCGTTTTAATTATTTCTTTGTAACTGAGACCCTCATTCTGGATTTGCTCATATTCATGTTTAGTTAGTTTGTTAAACACCGTAGTATAAGTCCCAGGTAAGTGTGGGTTTGAAGTGTTTATTCAACTTTTAAGTTATTAAAATCGAAAGTTCTTCATAAAGAATAGAAAAATGAAAAAATTGAATTCTTAAGTTCATTAGTTTCACAAGAATGTTACAGAAAAACCCGACAAGTGAATACGCGATATTGACCAAAGATTTAAATGAACTTTATGAAATATAATATTGATAAATCACCCTAAACTTGAATTGTATAGACCTTTTACCTACAGGAATAAACAATGGACCTCGGAGACGCGAGAGTTACTTTAACGTCATTGAAAAAAAAATATGCTTAATATTAAAATAAAATCTGGTATATAAGACCTTACGCTTTCCTCTGTCTTAAAATCGATGACATCAAAAGCAGGGTATATATACGTTAACAGAAGTCGATGTAGAGTATGTCTGTATGTGGATGGCAGACACCTTTCTTGAACAAGTGTTTTACCAAGGCTATTATTTACTAGCCGGGTCTTTAACCTTTTGATCTGATTAACATATACGTATATATGCATGTTGTTGATTTAAAACTATAGGATTAACCATAAAATACTCCATGCTTTACATGCCGTTGATCAAACCCACGAGTCAGCTGGTGCGAATGTTTGTAGTCTAATGAAATCGAAACTCAGCATCTTACAAGTATGGATTTTATCTTTACAGATGGATTAAGAGGACGTAGTTTATCCAAACCAGTCCTGGACAAAGAGGATGATGGGGATTTAGATTCAGTTATGGATTCTGTGAAGACTCCACGATTACCGGAGATTCCGAACGTCCTTCACACGGATCTCTCGCGCTCTGTGTCACATCTGGGAGGCGTTCGAAAGTTTGTTATTGATAATCCCAAGGACCACGATCTAAAGAAACGAGAACGGTTATGGCAGTACCACAAGAAAAACAGGGGAGCCATGGTGCGACTGAAGGGACTCAACAGAACGTTGAGCAAGAGCACGGAGGAAAGACTCGACAAAATCGATACAGATGGGAAGTCCGAATCAGACAACGAGGTAGAAAAAAGTCCACGTGAGGCGAAAAAAATCCCCAAAATTCGAGCCAGATTAAAAATGGAGTCGAGAAATTCAAGTGGTGGTTCAAACGGTGAAAACTCAAAGAAAGAATCAAAGGAGTCAAATAAAGACACCGGCGTGAAATATACATACTCGTCTGCTTTGACCATTGGCAACAGTATATACTCGCAACTTCGCGGCAAAGAACAAGAAACTTTGGAGTGTCTTCAAAAGGGACCCCTGGATAGTGGAAGGACAAAGAGGTCTATAGTAAACTGTATAGACAAGCTCCCGGATCTAAGCTCTGCTTTGACTAAACTGGGGTATATGAAATTAACAAAAAATGTAGTGCATTATGGTGGCGGATTCTTTGGTCGCCATCAGGATAAACGGTACCCGGAACTGAGGAGGTCCATGTCCTCTATCGAGAGCTATAACAGACCGGATGTGGTAAGTAGCGATACTGCTATTTATGGTTCTATGCATCACTTGGACTCAATGGTAGAAGCCTCTAGAATTAAGTTTGAAACGCCAAGGTCAATTAATAAACTGGACAGAAAAAATAACAAAGAGAATAATGTTCGGATGTCTGAAGACAATCGAAAACCGGAGGATAAAAAACCGAAGCCAAAAGGAAGTGACACTGTGAAAAGGGTTCCTTGTGAGCAACAATTTTCCTCCAGGACTACAAATATGAGTGAGAAATCGAATAAAAACGATGCAAGTTTAAAATCGAATAAAACAGATGTGACTTTGAAATTGAATAAAACTGATGTGAGTTTGAAATTAGAAAAATGCAAAATTTTTTATTTTTTGTGAAGTGAGCTGGTCAAAATCCGGACAAATTCAGTGAAATAGTCGCAGCAACAGGTCCTAAAGGATTATGAGACTAACAGTTGGCAGGTGGCGAGCAGTTATTCGCCCAGGATCTGACGTAAGTCTAGACATCCAGAAAGGATAATATGGACCTTTCTTCCCAAGTCCGCGAATGTGAGGCAAGCAGATCTCCATGGGAGATGGATTTGAATCCGTAACCGCTGAGCGAACAGAGTGGCAAAACAGACGCAGGATCCAACTCGTGGGTGAGTACGGTGCCATGCAGAACATATGACGTCATTGCCAGGACCGGCATATTCGACGGTTTTTTGCCGAAACTAAAACCACATAAACCTTAAAGAACCGCGCCAAACTTGTTTTTTTTTTCTCTCCTCGTGATATTACCTGTTCATTAACGACTTAAAGTTTAATAAACTCATGTAATATTGTGACAATCATGAATGATCGTCACACTAGAACCCCTCCACATTACATATAAAAAAATTGAATATAATGTACCGAGATTTATCAAACACACGGGCTGTAGAATATTTACGATGTACTGGTACTACCATGTAGCTTATTTTTGGCCATCACTTAAGGTGCAAGTTAACATTGTGTTAAATTATGTCTCCGCCATTGTTTTTAGGCCTGTCCGTCCTGTCCTGTTCCCTTCAATTAGTTCGTCAGTGCAACTTCGCTCTAAAACTACTAATCTATTTTTACAAAACTTGACATGTAGCATTTAGGACATCATATGTAGTTGGTGCTCTAATACCAGGAAATTTGGCATCCTCTACTTTTTTGTTTTGCGTTAGCTCGAATTAGTAGCCTCTTTCCGGAAAACATTAGACCCACGGTTCTGTCAACACAACTTTTTCTCGGAGTAGCTACAATTTTGCCGCTAGTTGGAATTATGCCGTATTTGAAACTTAGAAATTTGCCCTCAAATTCTCATAGATAACTGTAGCTCGGCAACTCACTTGAAACTTACTCACTCTGAAATTCCGATCGTTTTAAGAAACTTTGATGATGGTAACAATGTATACTTGTGCCATATTATTTAGGAAATTTTGAATCCTCTAATTTTTGTGGGAGTTATGCCTGATTAAAAATTTTCATTTTAAAATGTTTACAATGCTCACCTTTATGGTATTAGTCTATGGGTCATCAAAAATTTGATCCCATCGTGCTTAGTATAATTGAGACACGCAACTTCAAATTTTTGCTAAGTGTACACACGGCTCGAGCCTTGTGTTTAAATTAAACCTTTCATAAGATCCGCCTTGTCTCACAGAAAATACCATGTAATTAAAACACAATGAGACTATGTGAGAAACACTGAAACTATAAGATTGTGTTCCCAGAATGAACTTGTAATTTGACATTCTTTACCGGAAGCGTATACTAGCATATTCGATATAGATAACAATCTTCTGATGCATTTGCCTAACTCGGTGGTTTGCAATGCATGTGCAAAGCGGAATACAGCAATGAATGGTTTTTGCATGATATTACCGTCGAAATGTACGAATCCAAAAACACTGTTTATTATTCCTTAGGTCCTCGGTGTTTTTTCCGTTTGTTTTATTTTTTTTTTGGTTTTTTTTTTTTATGTTTTTATTTTTTTTGTTTTGTTCTTCGTTGTTTTTTTTCTTTTGTTTTGGTTTTGGTTTTTTTTTTTCTTTTTGGTTTTTTTTTTTTTTTTTTTTAGCATCCACACCTCGTCTCATCCCTTCCTCCCTCACCCACCTTTGACTTCCTTCCTATTCGTACACACTATCCCTTGTCTTTCTCAAAACTCATCCACCCACTCCCTGCTAAATTTTCAATAAATCAGACAGTATTGACAAGGTATTTTTTCAATGAACTAATTGATTGAATATTGCTACCATACACAAAACCCTTCTCGCAACTCCTTACAGAATCATAAAACCCATACCCACATATAAAGCCGTTGATCTCATTCCAAATTCATTTTATTCAGAATGGTTCCTTACATAATTACTCTTCGATGGTACATACTTTTACATATTCTGTCCTGAGACTTAAAAATCTTAAACTCTGACAAGAGCCGAATGTGTGTAGATTAGCCTCAGTGGCATAGGAAAGCCGCTAGGAACATGAAAACCTCCCTTTTTAGGGAAATATTTTGTGACCGAGCTGTCTAAAGCGTTGGGTTTTGACAGTCTTGGCTATGGCGATGGGTGCCGTAAGGTCGCAGTCGTCGACCCCGGCCGTTGGGGTAAAAAAAAAAAAAGTACCCTGTTGTGATATTTAGGCTGTACTTTGTTAATAAATTGGATTACCCCATGTATCGTTGAAACCCTACGGGTATTATATTGTTATAATGGGTATGTTTGTGCTTTATAGCAAGTGGGCCCTCGCTTATTCCGGACGCATTAATCGGACGCTTTCACCCTTTCTGACTCTCTCGTCTCTCTCTATGTTGGTGAAACAACTGATGCCCCGTATTCCACAATGTCAGTGGAAGGGGCTTGCCAATAGGATTACGCATGTGATTATTGAAAAGTCTATCACTTACCATTCAAGTGTATGGCCAGTGTTAAAGTTTTTTGAAAAATAGGTCAAACCTTCAAAGTCAAGGTCAGGAGGTCAAAAATTTTGGGTATCAAAAGTAGAAGGGCCTTGTCATAAGAAATGCCACATGTGTCATATGAAAGTCCATCACTTGCCATTCAAAAATTAGGGCAATTGTTAGTTTATTGGAAAAGTAGATAAACACTCATGGTCAAAGGTCAGGAGTCAAAAGTTCTGGTAACCAATAGAAAGGGCTTGTCCTAGAACACACATGCGTAACATGAAAGTCGCAATCCTGCCATTCAAAGTTATGCAAGTGTTGAGTTTTTCCTCGCGGACAAACAGAACAGACCAAAGCGGAACAAACGTCAAGACGGACCAGACCAAAACTATATGCCCATGAATCGAACAAGACTTCCGGAGGGGCATAGAAAATCTCAAGGGATCATCTCGCGACCAAGTGGTTCCCGATTTCCGCATTACTCTATATCTCGAAGCTCTACGAGTAAGCGAATCGGACACTTGGCTCGCGAAGATGCGATTAAGTATACTCGAGTCGACTATAGTTTCTACAATTCTTCAGAAATACAATCAAGTATCGCGTGTGTGTGTGTGTGTGTGTGCAAATCAATTTACAATCATGATTAAGGCCACTACACTGGCATGTGAATACAGATGGGTCAAGATGTTTATAAAAATATGAAGATCTATATAAGAGACTAAACATCATACATTTGACAGAATAGAGGCCAACGAAGAACGAGACAAAGGTCAAGAAATGGAGATCTCTGTTGTCTGATGTCATATTGTAATATGAATCAAGATATGAAATATTCTGAACGATTGATTTACAGTTTAAATGTCATCGTCCTTTGAATCAGGAGAATACTGCAGTACGTCCAATATACCGACGCAGTTTAAGAATTCATTACCCTCAGATATCGGAGGGATAACGAGTACCTTTCAGCGGTGTCACGGACCAGAGCAGTGTCGCATCCTCGAGCAGTGCAAAGACTAAGATTAAAATTGGTCACCTATAAATTTCGTTGTACATTTAATTTTTCCACGAGTTAGTAATGGTTAAATGAAATCTACAATAAAAGAATATTGTCTACGTATGGTGGTGTACTTCTACCATCACTTGTCTACGTTGGGGTGCCTCCCCTTGTTCTCTAATTAAAAAGTTAATATGTCAGCCATATAATTATCTTTATGGTCCAATGGGCCTAAAAACGAAACAAGAATCTTGCGGAGCAAGGATGCAAGCCACCAAGAAAAATAAAAACCGCGCAAAGGGGGTGGGGGATGGGGATAGTCTATTTGATAAAGCTCAGGAATTCTAAAAATGTGATACCTGTACTGGTTGCCCAACAGAATAATAAATTGCATTTTGGATGCAGCAACTAGTATATATTCTCTTTAGAGAAGTAGACAGGCATAGCCTACATCCATTTCGAAATGAAAGTAGGCTATTGCCTCAGTTACATATAGGCTACGAGCCCCGTACCACCGGTCTACCCTAGATTTTTCGTGGGTTTCGCACTACTTCCACGCGATTCTGCGAGCCCGCACCAGTGGCACGGAAATTTCGGTGTCTGCGAGGGCTGCGATCGGTTTAACTTTTTGGGATCGCTGAAATCGCGGAGGGACCAGAAATGGCGCGAGTCTCGTGCCACTCCAATGCGAGGCTGGTGAACTCAATTGCAATTGTACTGCTGCAGTACGACAAATAGACGGAGTGGTACGGGGGTAGCCGCTGTGGTGCGAGTCTCGCGCCACTGTGGCATGCCGCCAGCAACACACTCGCGCGAGACGGGCGACATGTCTGCCACCAGCCGTTGCCGACTTGGTCAAAAAGAGTCGTAGGGGGGCAGTAATTATTAGTGTGATTGCGTGAGAGGGCGCTGTGTTTATGGAGGCCCCAAATCACCATATTCTCGTGCGGGAGTCGCCCATTTGTGACCAAGGCATGCCATATACATGTACCTGCCCACTATATGGTATCTATTGTAGCTTCTCTGCTAGTTATATAAGTACATGAAGAGTTTAATTAAGATTATATCTAATTAAAGGAAAACGCTTGCCGATACTTCTGTCTTAAGACAGCATCCAGTTAATTTACTTGTGGGGAAAAGTAAGAGGAATGAAATGAATAAAGTATGAAATTCGAAACAAGAAATTACAGTAAATGACGATCTGAGAGAGTCATGGACCTAAATCAAGTAACCGTTCTTTTTGAACTGTCATTAAATAATGTACAGTGGTTTAAGCCATATACATGACAAAACCTTCATCAAAAATATTGCAAAAATACATATCGATATATCATACGCCTGTCGAGGTTGCATAAATGTCAATTCTTTGCAAATTCCGTCCAAAATGAGAGACAACCCTGGTGTGCAAAGTGTACGACATCGAAATTACAACAAATCAGAGCNTGTCAATTCTTTGCAAATTCCGTCCAAAATGCGAGACAACCCTGTTGTGCAAAGTGTACGACATCGAAATTACGACAACAAATCAGAGACTAATACAAGGTACATTCCGTGGAAAGTATA
>CAJDSM010031519.1:7686-40223 GCA_903981925.1 Ostrea lurida
TGCGTTTGGTCTATCGATACTGAATTGATCGTTAAAACCAGCATCCTCGCTTTGGCCATCACGGAACAATGACGACACAGTTAAAACGCGTAACGTTCACAATTAACAGTTTCTCAGAAGCATCTCATCCTTGAAGTCCCCTGTCAGCTGCCTATCAACTCATTAAAAACGTCTCTGGATAGTACTCGACATCTTAGTTAGTTCGACAATTGGGTTCGACATAGTTAAATAAGTTTAAAGTTCGTCCGGACCCTTTTTTCCATTTCCTCACTCTTGTTTACTCTGCTTAAATTACAATAGGAAAACTGACGTTTAATCATACATGTGATAAATTCCGACTGCCTATGAGTTGAGATTCTTGTCTTCTGCGAGGCCTAAGGTGAGATTGGGGTGATTTTGGATGAGATCTTTTTTTATATCACTGATTCTGCCTGTTAATACAAGGCATAATAATACCTTTAATTACTAGCCTTCTTACGTTTCATCTTTTTATTAATAACAGCATTAATCAGTGGTCACAATCAAGTTTCAGCAGTTTAAGTTGGTTTTCCATTTGATAGGCAATTAGTCACTACTATGTAAGCATTTTCTTCCCATGGATCATCCTTCTGGACATTCGCAGGCATTTTGGCTTTTTTAATACAACTTTCATGATTAAAGGGAAACTTAATTTGCCATACTACACCTTTAAATAACAATTTTTTTTTGGGCGCGGGCGGGGGCGGGGGGTGGAGATTACTTCGTTCCACCCCGCGGTGAGGTGCTGAGATTGCCTTCAAAAAGGGTGAGTCTCCCAAAGGGTTGAGAATTATCACATGGTATCGTGTTAGTGAGTTTTTCGACACGTTATTTTTACTGATTATGTCGCCCAATCCATTCTAAATGAAATGCAGTGCTGTTCTTTAACATATTTTTCTTCTTTTGTCTAGCATATTAAAAGTTTGTATTGGTGGTGTTTATCTTGATCGGCATAACAAAAATGCTATCGCTACTCGCTGCTCCGTACGTCCCATGCGACGTCAACTTTCTTTGCATTTTTTTACGAGGCACTACTCACCTATATAAGTGACTTTCAGTTCAACAAGCAATGTAATTGCGTCAAATAGTTAAACTCTTGAAAATGAGGTAAGAATCTTGATTTAAGCCTCATTTTTTTTCAAACTTTTAGTTCAATTTGGTCCAGATATGACTTTAAACATTATACAGTGTATTCTGACGTGCTCCATGACCCCATTTTCAGTTTTAAATCTGATATAACTTTTAGATATATTGGAATATATTGGAAGTTTTTAATTAAAATTACATGTAGTTGGATTTATGGTTAAAACATTTACCAAATTTGGTTCTAGCAATATGACGTGAAATAAAATAGTTATGACAAAAGTCTACGTATTTTTTGAACGGCCCTCGTATATGAACAAATAACGTATTGCAATTTCCCCCAAGAAGTGGGTGGATCCAGTTGAAGTTTAATCTAATTTTTCATATGACATGTATCGATCTTCTTTGATATTTTATGTTAATGAAAGGGTTACTTTTTTTACACTAGAGATTGTAAAAGACATCAGTGAACCAAAGTTTAAAACAGACCTGGCTGCATCAGAGGCACCAGTGGAGAACAGATCTGATATCAAAGACCTGCCTGGTAGGAACTTCCCAAAGAGTTTATTCAACTGAAAGATTGGCAACAGCAGAATAAACACTCTTATTCGCTGTTACTTATAGCACCCTCTGCAACAAAGTTTGGGGTGTATAATTGAATGCTTATGATTCTCTCTGTGCACATTAGGTTAACAAGTCGGTGTTTTTAAGCCTGAATTCTCACCATATCACAGACTATTTTTTAATTCAAAATTGCTATATAACACATCTCTGGTGGATGTTAGGGGTGAAACGATATGCCTACCTCACGATACGATACGTATCGCGATATTTCACTACGATACGGTTATTTTCGATATGATACACTCATATAATATAAACTTTTATTAAAATAAAGCAATTCTTCCCAAACAAAAAGTTTTTTAATGACAAGAAAGTAATACAATTGTAACGTGTACGGGTCCATAGATTTGGATAGGTCCGCGATCAAGACAAATGATTAAGAAATTGATTGTGCATAAAAATGGAAATTAAGTTATAATTACGAAAAATTAATTATGTGAACAAAACGAGTCAATATTTACAGATATGTATTAGGATTATCCACTATAGCACCTGTCCCATGCAAGTACAGGTCTCGGATGTATCCCCAGATCTGTCCTATACCCAGACAGAACTGATACATTATGGCCCCGCCATAAAATGCGCGGGGCATATAGTGTACCCTGTTTGTCATTCCGTCCTCGTCACTCATTTTGGTTTCCGTTCATTAATCTCTGCAACGGTTGCACACATTCACTTCAAAGGGTATATGGATATGTCACAGGAATTGCAGGTCAAAGTTCGAAGTTGGTCATGGTCCGATATTTTTTTGACAGAGTTAGCCCTCTTGACACTTAGAAAAATATCAGAATTTTTTGTTTCCATTCATATATCTCTGCAATGGTTGCACACATTTCCATCTCCAATTGTGGGTATATGGATATGTACAGGAATATGCCAGGTCAGTTGAAACGTTGGTTTCTGGTCCTATGATTTTTGACAGAGTTAGCCCTCTTGACACCTTAGAAAAATAATCAGAAAATTTCCATTTTGTTCATTATATCTGCAACGGTTTGCACACTTCACTCAAATTATGATATATGGAGTACGCCACAAGTTCATGCATTTGAAAACTTTTCAATTTCACCCTACGAATTTTGCTTCATTAGACTTCACTGGTCTGAGGATCGTGGGTGCATTTCGTGGGAGTCAACGCAGCCACGGGTCTCTATAGTTTGTTAATATTATTGACGGTGTAGAAGTGAGAAAGCAGTCTCTTTTGTAAAAGTAACTACGGAAATCTAGTTGAAGATTTGGTGATTTGGAGAGGTCCCAAGCCCAGCCTATATAAAATTTTTAAGTATTTTTAGAGCTCTGGATACGTCTGTAGTGTGGACATAGTATACGCTATCCTCGAGACTTCTTCTGTGAGTTGGTTCCCATCGTCTGTGAAATAAACGAAGTTTGTTGATGTTTACTACCAGTATTGGCGCGTTGATTCGGGATTCTCATTAACGAACTTTCTGATATAACATTTTTCTGATATAATAAGTTTATTAATGTATATGTACTATAAATACTATCTCTCAAATTTAATTATTACATCAATTATATAAAGATATACACTGAATATAATTCTTGTAGTGGTGCTCATTATCTTTGCATGATTTATGTTTATCTGATATTAATTTGTTCAATTCTGATTTTCACAGAAGTTTTAGTATGGTGATAGCTCTGGTGATATATACTCCAGTGTACTTATTTGTGAAATAGTACTCAGTCAGGCAGACGACAGTAGAAAGACGGTATCAAGCCAGACATGAAAAGCAAGAGTAGAGACATAAACCATGACATCTCAGATAGATCACAATGGCGCGTAACTCGTGCAATAGCTCTATCACTATATGTGTATAGAGATAGTGTATTTGCTAAGATTTTGTTGATTCAGACATTATATTTAGGGGTTAACCTTTTGTATACAGTGTACATTTGTCCTGAAACTATGTTTCTAAGGATAATCTTAAAGTTTTATGTGATTGAATGATGCCATGATATAACTTAGACATCTAACGATTATTCTTCGAACTCATGACCAACATGTAGGCTGAATACTCAGATTATTAGGCTCGAATATTAAGATTCTTTTAGCTGTCTTATAATATGATGTTTGCTGTGCACTGAAGACTGCTGCCAAAGTCGTAGTACCACTTATAAACCGCTACTACACTCATCTACCGGCTTCCCTTTCGCTGCAAGCCCTATCGCCGATATCGTATTCTGATAATGTATTTATTTTCCTTATATTTTTATAGGACATGAGGTGTTATCACTATGTCCATTAGTTGTCTGTAAATGTCTTTTTGTGTTGAGCTGATATGTGCTATAGAGTTGTAGATAATACAAGAAATCAATCCTCGGACACCACAATAACGACATTACATGATAATAAGACATGATGACTGACTCACAGAAATAATTATTCGGGCGTAAGGTCGTACCCTATAAAGATTCTCTGATCTATATTATAGGGGAGAAGTGATATTGAATTAGACGCTATTAGATTCAGTCCCATATACTTCTTAATGAACTCATAACAGACAGTGTTTACGAGATAGTAAGAGACGTGTTTATCATCTGATAATGCGCTACTTTCCCAACGCTCTGATACTTACGTTGATGATCTATGGTCTGTATACATCGCTCACTTCTTCTAAAAGAATTCACATTTGGTTATAAATTTTTCTATCATTCACAATAAGTAACTCAGGTGGACCAATATCAATCTCCGCACTAGGTGACACAGTTGTCACGTGTTGGCTGAATGAGGTAGTTCACGATCAGTACCTCTCGACTTAGAAGTTATAGTTTACAAGAATGAGTGACCAGAGAGGCCACAGTACAAGGAATAGGGACACGCGATGTGATAAATGTATAAGTCCTGTATTAATAATAGACGCTAGGATCTTGTTCAGTCTTCTCATGATAAATAGAATTTCTTTTGGAATTCTTTGCTAAACTATAAATTATACCTCGCACCTAACCGGGCCCAGGTAGAAACTGGCATGGAATTTTTTTCCGGTAGAGTGAAAGTGCTTAACAATGTAATATGGAGGTGATTGGTACTAGGTTGCGTCGGTAAGTGCAGAATAGTGTGCATGAGAGCGCGGAGGGGAGTGGTGGGGGGGTGAGGGGAGTGAGAAGTTGTGTGAGCTTGCTTGTGAAGTATTATTGTGTGGAAGAAATCTTTAAATATAATCGTCTTCTTGGACAGAATCGCCGCTATTTGTAACAGAAGAATACAAAATACTTCATAGTAAATTCCTGAAAAGACGTCGTCGATCTCATCGGATTGATTGAGAATGGAGGTAGGTGGTTTCCTCCAACTTTCTAATATTGGTATATGCTATAAATAAAGAAATATTCTCTGTTGTGAACAAACTTCACGAATGGTCTATTCTACATTGTATCAGCTGAGTGCGTTATAACTGGATGTGCCCATGGAGACACTAACACACATCTATTTATAAATAAAGTAATTGATTAGGAATGAAATAAATTGTGATATAGAACCGGGATCTACAAACCAAACATTGAATAACAATAGTTAATAAAAACAGAACGTTCTAGTGACAGTCGAGATATTAGAGATATTTATTTTTTATGGCCAAGGATATATTTTCGCTAAATATAGAAGAGCTCGCCTCTGTATACATTACTATGTTATTTTGTTTCATAGCACCATTCATTTGATGATCAGAAGTACTCTATTGTTTACAAAATATTGTTGTATTTGCAAGAGTTTCTTTAGTGTTTATCAATATCTTATTGTCTAGGTTTTGTGTGATATTGTACACGATAGACAATACTAAGATCAATATAAGGTCCGTCTCTCACGCGCTGATGGCTCACTGCGGGACACAATTTCGCCCGATCTAGTAGTGTATTTTTCGCATTGCAATGACTCTCTTTACTCTTTCGCTGTGACTAAAATGTATTTCTTGCGTAAGTAGGATGACTCATATGAAATTCAAGCACTGAAGTATTAATATACATTCTCTGATCAATTTGGATCTTCGCTATTGAAGTGTCTATCACCTGAAAGTAGTATAATATATGTTTGGAATAACATGTGTGATAACCACTCATCGCACATCACGCATGATTGGCACTGTTGGAGTGAATGACATTCATTGATTGTATGAGTTTATGCTTATTTCTTGAGTTGGCTTTGATTTGTCTCGCTCCTCTTTCGAAGTTAGTTCGGCGTTGTACTACGCTATTTCACACAACACATATCTTTAAACTATCTCATATGATAGAGTCAAATTCGTTATTTCCTCATCAGAAATTTTCAATAATGTTAAAATAAATACTGATCTATTGTTGATAACATCCATAATAGACTTGTTATTCGGCTATATACTTCATGTTATCCTCCTGGAAGTTAAGGATAATGTGTTATCTATATATTTTTAGAACCTACGAGCACTTCTCGAGATCAAATTAATCTAGAGAAAAAACTCACAATTAACATAAGGATAGTTTCTCAGGTGTCACGTGTTTTTGATTTGTAGATATAAATTTCATGCTACTGCTGCTTTTCAGGGCGTCACTTGATGTCACACAGTGATAACTTGATTTTCTGTATCTCTGTGTTATTTAGTCAATTCGATGTTCATGGTAAAAGTGTATAATCAGACTCTGTGCTCGAGATTGACTTCTCTCCATTGATCCTAAGTTTTTGCAGTTGCCTTTCGTTACATTATGTTTTATGCTTATAAACATCCCTTGTCGATTGGTTCTAACGATACAGTGTGGATTTATATTTCGGCTTTGTTATATAAAACGTGAGAAGCGAGCCAAGCCCACTGAACTCGTAACCACATCACACTAATGGATACGAATAGTAGAATAAAAGAACTGTAATATTGGGGATCATACTGTGTGGTGTAAGCTTATTTCCTACATACTCAATATACTATACAGAAGTCTCATAAGCTCTTTGACATGATAGAGTAGAAAGGTATCTCACTTAGGAAAAGTGTTTGTTGTTATATCAGAATGCCTGCCCTCGGGCGCGAACCACTTACTCTCTCGCGGGGCCTACCTCCTTTGTTGGTAGATGTGAGGAATAAGGTGTGAGCCGTAAGCCATTCAGGTGTGGAGATGAGACTGACAAGTGGAAGCCTAAAGAGTGGAGGTCATATTGTGATAACGTTATAGAATGAAAAAATATAGGGGGCGCATTGCTATCTACTAATCTTGATGCCTTACTATATTATAATGTGGATGATTAGGTGCTGTTTGTGCATAATGGAGTGAAAAGTAATTACTATACTAATTAGTCTAGGTGGTAAGTGGGAGATATATTGTTATATATAGTCACATAAGACTCTTGCATCGATTCTACATTAATTTAATATTGATGTAAAACAAGTAATGGTTAGATGTATAGTGTTAGGATATCGTTATTTGCTTTCTTATATAGCCATGACAATTGAAAAACTCAGATCATGTATAATTATAACATACATTAGTGTTGTGTTTTATAATCATATACTGATGATATGACGCATATTTATATTGTGTCCCACTCGCTTATGTTCTCAGACTAGTTTGCCATCATCAAGACCTAGACGCATAGGTGATGCGTTTAACCCAGCTTCCACATCCTGTATCCTCTACAACTCCCATGATTCCTGTTCACTGAAGCTACTTCCAAAGTGTTATCTTCAGAATACTCAAATAGATATAAATCAGACGTGCTGGGAGATTTCAAATGATGTCTATCATGATATTTGTAGAATATGTTGTAATTTGGGTAGTGACTCAGAAGACTCTTAGATGACCTCCCGTAGAACTTTTAAATATCTAGTCACCGGGTTTGAATAACAAAAGTATAGTCCTATCATATCAATATACAGGCAGTCACCACATGTGTGTGGGCTATGATATTTTGTGATTCTTGATTATATTTCACACTTTCAATAAAATAAAAAGCGTAGTTATGCGCGATCTTAGACTTGGAACAGAAGTATCAAGATGTTTCAATCGCTATCCCTCCGGATACATAATAAGATGCCACCTGTTATCATTCGGCGCACACCTAACAAAATCATTGTCTCATTCGAATGCTCATCAATGAGTTATGGAGTTATGTGAGCAGCATAATTGGTTTGCATATTAGCAAAATGGACCAGCATTTTTCATGGCGTGCGTGTGAATAAAGGGTTGTTTTAATGTTACTGCTCTCATTAATGTTCGCTTATTTATGCGATATATAGTATGTGCTCTCACTCTCAAGTCAGAGTTCATTGGTATTAATATAGACATGTGGGTTGAATGACTAACTAAATATTACTGCATATGGGCTTAAATTATCTTTAATGTATCACTGTACGACATATGGGTGAGAATTTGGAAGCATTGTCTCGCACAAGACGATATGTCTTTAGGCAATTACTACTCGTCGCGTATGCGACTGTGAAACTTGAGCATAGAGGCCATGTGACTAACAGATGTGCTCAAGATATTCCTACGCTAAGCTATTATAGTTTCGCTAGCATGTGAAACAAATAAGTCTCGAAGAGATGAACTTCTGTGGCTAGTTTCGATTTTCTATTATTCTCTAAGTGTCGAGAAAATTAAGTACTGGTGTGTGGGTGAAAAAGGATTATAACATTTTTGTAGTTGTGAATAAGATTTGGAGGGTTAGTTATTTATATTAGGTCAAGTACTACATATAGAATGTCTTAGATTAAGAGTCAAAATGAGAAATATTGAAATATTTGAAAATAAGTAGACTCTATGCATAATTTGTGTGTGGCGAACAATGCTCGATAGAGAGTCACAAGCGCCACTTCTGGCTCCAGTCATAGACTCGTTGGATACTATACATGCTTTTTTAGATACATTAGTGGTGATTGTTCGTAAGAGTTCGGGCTAGTTCTGACGATGAATAAGATATCGTAGAATAGTATTTCGTTATTTGTCGCTTGGTATTAATTTATTGTGTGATGTGTTAGTCTATGTTCCCTACACATATACACGATACATATGTAGATGTGTTGGATTTAATCACAGTACTCAAGACTGTCACCTTAATGAGCATATTCCTCTTGTAGATCTCTGGATAGCATTGCTGTCACTCGCTTCGTGGATTTGCTTGAATTGTCTAGAATTAATTTCGACTAATGGAGTGTGATATGTAGTTTGTAGTCTTCATTCGCCTAATACAGAATATCTCAGTTCCAAAGTAACATGTCAATAGAACAGACTAGTTTACACTTGTTATGTTTATTAAAACAGAATAAATTGTTCTGTGCATAGCTTAACCAGATTCTGTACCTGCGCTTTCGTGGTTTTTGACTTAGATGGGGCTCAAATCTTCGTGTGAGTGGGAAGGAGAGATACTAGTGTGCTAGTATTCGAGATTTTTAGGGTATTACAACTTCACGTGAAATATGGTAGTGGTTTGGTGTTCTGGTGATCCGAAAATCGAGTTCCTACGAATAACTACATGGGTGAGTGCTCCGACGACTTACCTTAAGTCGTGTGTGCAAATAGATACTGAAGTTCAACTGTATACTCAAGATTTATTACGCGGGATCTCAGCCATGTGGTGCTTGCTGATGTGGGTAATTTTTAATATACTACAAAACTTTTGTTAATGTGTGTATTTTAATTACGAGATATACGATATACCTCACTCGTGTCATATTGGAAGCTTACCATTACACTGACAAATGTTGTCGTACCCGTGGACAGAAGGCACTTCTATCTACCCAGAAACAATAATCAGCTACTTTTTCCTCTTTCATGTGCATCTATCATGTGAGTCGAAGAACATCGCTTACATTTGAAAAATCGCTAAATTTACAATATATGTCATACAATTGTTGGATAAGCTCTAGTATTCTGTATTTTATAAGTGTGTATTTCGCTGTAGAGATTCCTGTCTCATTCAGCACGACTATATGTGATACCTATATTCTGTTTCTACCTGACTTCAGTGTACCGAGAGACTTAATAGTCTCAAGAACTGCAACTCGATACAATAAGTAGAGGCTGATTCATAGTTTGTGATGATGCCATGAGAACTGAGTGAAAACCTGTGATCTATATCAGCTTCTTATATAAAGCTGTTTTTTGGAATTTGGCTTCTCTTTGGGGTATAAAAGCTTTGAACGTGTGTCACTTTTCTCGCTTTTCATATAGTGTGCTGGATCTTGAAGTGTGTGAGTCTGCTACGCTGTGGATTACAGTTTGGACTAAATCTCATTAGGTTGCTTTTGTTCATATATATCAATGCTCTGAGCTTGGACAGCTGGTTTATCGCAGATCTTAACCTGGGCTTTTTCGACACGCGGTTAGCGCTAAAGTGTTAAAGAGTTTCTCCAGATCTGTGGTGGTTAAGAAGCTTTACCCTGGGTTGACTAGTTGAAGAGTTCTCTTTACACGGGGAGGTAGGGTGTTTTCCGTGACCTTCTATGAGGTGTGTTGTGGGCTCCACATGCTGAACTTGTTGTACACCAAATATGTTTATGGTTAACCTAAATATTTGTAAATGAGTTGTATAGATGTGTGGTGGTTTGTAGAGTTAACCTCACCCGATACTGTCGTGGATTCGACTTGTGGTTAACTAGTCTTCCTTTGCGCAAGGTGTTATGCATATCTGTATGATGCTCTCTCTACACTAGGTTGCAAGGTGTGATGCATGATTCCCTTCGTGTGTCACTTGGATGTTAGATAAATCATTTCCATAACTCTTCTCTCTCATACTAGGACAGAAGCGAGAGAGTGTAAGTAGGTCAGAACCCAGGTTTCATTCGGCAGGGGGTGAGATGGAATCAAGTTAGGGGAGCGAGCCCTGATGATTGCAGAACGGGACCCGTACAAAAATCCTGGGGCGTGGTGCCGTTAGACAAATTTAAATACAACCGCTACCTGTTACACAGCAGGGGTAGAAACTATTAGTTATTTCTCTGATCAATATGGGAGGAACTATTGCTCATGTGTGCACTCTAGTATAGGTATGCGTATACTCTATAGACGTGGATAGATAATGTCAGGATTTTTGCGCAAATCACTTACAGTTTTTTCATATGATATAGGGCATAAATCTCAGTTGACTTAAAAATCGACATAGGTCACAGGACATTGCTTACACATGTGTCGATCAGTTATGTCTTTATTCAAAATACTATGTGTTAGAAGCTTTATTCCAGCAACACAGCAAATTTATGCTCATCTTGGTCGATGTGACATACATCGTTAGTCATCAGTTATTTCAAACACTTAGTCATCGTGTAAATAGTACTGAGAGCATGGGAGTAGGAGTTATAAAGATAGAATAAAGAGCAGAAGAGAGAGATCAGAAATGAGGCAGCGCTACGAATAATATACCAAGTAATTAGAGTGAGCGAAATCAAAATCTAGGCTCGTAGTTAAGAACCTAAATTTCACTATTAACCTATCATAGGAAAAGGGCCTCATTTCAGCATCTCTCTCGATAGTAGAGGGAATTGTATATAGATCAGAGAATATGTATTAATAGGCATCTCACCATTGTGTGATGAGCACGTTTAAGAGAAGGTTCACGATAATAAAAAGTATGATATCCTATTCAAATAGTACTAGTTCATATTCAGGAATCATAAGTGTATTATAGCGAACAAGCTCAATATTCAAATAGGTTTATGTATTTACCTCTATTAAACTGTTTAAATTGATGCAATACCTCATATTATCACTGATAATGATCATTCGCACTCGATAAAGTAAGGAAATATTAGGACTCGAATGTTACAACCCAAGTTCATAATTTCCTCCGCTCAGAGGTCACGAACAGTTTAAACCCTCGTAATAATATATTTAAAGACGTCAACATGCCACAAAGATATTGATAGTCATTCGTGGCAATAGCTCGAATGGAGCTCAAGACATTGGAACACGTGGGCCATATAAACTGTGGAGCAGGACAGTAGTATTGGTGTCATGAATTATAGTCTACGTACTACGCACATATGTCTCTCGAAATTTAACATTTTGTAGAAAGCATCTATCCGAGTGTGACTCTACGGGTTGGATGCAACTCTTAATGATTGATACAGCTTATAGTTCATGCGTACTATTAAAGTGTATAAATCACTCATGGTAATCGATTAAGAGTTCAATTGATAAAGTAGTCATTTTTTTTGTGTAGAGGTGGGATGGATCATGTGAGAAAATTAGAATTATGTAGTACAGATTGATAGAGCATCTTTACGAGCATCATAGTTATTGGTGCTTGTGTAATAGAACATAGATAGTCATAGACTCTGAATTCTCTACATGCTTTATGGAGACACACAGACTATAACACGAATCACAATACTTGACGAAGAGAACCAGCGATATAAGAATTAACAAACACTCAAATAGTTGGGAATAATATAGCAATTGACTTGCGTTCAAAATCGTCGAAAAACCAGCTATACGTGGTAGGTCTGTCTCACAACTTTGATAGATGACTAATGTAAACTCTTCAGTATAATATATGCACGACTATATTGTGTGTGAATTGATTAAAATCGAAATATTCACTATCCAAATATATGGGTTATTACTCTTCGTAAGATAAAAGAATAATATGCACATCTTGCCACTATCTTAGTACTAGTGCACACTTTTACTATAACGCTATGTTCTATTAGTGTTAATCTATATTATACTCACTCTCAACTACTGCCTTGACCTATTTGGCGGTAATACATCCAAATTTTGGTATGGAAAGAATCATTTAAATTGGCATCAGAAAAGAGCAGACAAGAATATTTTCGGACGGCAAAATATCTGAATCCTCTTCTAACCATCTTTACATATATGAAAAAAATACCCCTTCGCCTTGGACTAGTATCTGCTCTACGACAACCATTGTTAGAATTTTACATGAAAATACAGATTTTTAGTGAATTGTATCAAATTATGTGGTTTCCGACTCGCTCACGGTTAATGTGGTATCACGCATTATCGTGTGGTGACTATTCATGTTTGATTATATGAGATCCTTTCTTCTTGAACTCGTGTTTTCTGCGTGCTCTTGTGCCTCGATGTAATTATAGATATCTCATAATAACATAAATAATTTAATACGCAATTATGTGTAAAGTAAGTCTTCTTTTCTCAACTACATCTCAGAGGTGTGAAGCATCAATTGCGTTGGCAATATACTCAATATATCTCATCTTAATATATCAACACATTAATAAACAAACTACTTTTCATACAATACTGAATTCGATATTGAGTCTTATAAAAATTAAATAGAATAGTAGAATAGTCACATATAAATAATTATGATACAGAATACATGATATTTACCCTGTAACAGTATTATATAATAGTTATAACGACTTGTATAGAGTGTGTGATGCAGATTATGACACAGACTCTTCATCTCTATCTTCATTGGGAGACTCTATCACAATGATATAGGTTATTAATCAAAGCTAAGAATGTAATCTGAATCGATAATCAGTTGAGCGATATGATGTTTTCACTATGTATTCTAATTTAGATATGTTGCATCTCTCATATCTAAATGTATATCATTGCTCGGTGTAATAGATCGAACTCGGTAATTCCTGGTGAGGCATATAGTTTTTACCGCTCACTGCTCTACCACCAAGTCACCTTTTGAATAATAAACTTTACGCTCATCTCCTAAATTTTATACTTATATTACCTAATATATATTAATTTATGAGTGGTAATCATTAGATTTTCTTTATAGGATTTTGTTTTCGTCCACTTCATTGAAAACAAACAAAAATGCATCTTGAATATTAACTCCATGCTTGATACATGTTCTCAGCAACAAGCTACACTGATAATTGAGTCGAGTTCACAGTATTATTCACTCGAGGCGTCACGACAGTATGCATATGAGCGTTGATGGTGTGATGTGTGCATTATAATATAGCACTCAATCATAAAGTACGTATGTAAAGTCGAACAACTCATAGACAATGAGATAATTTGAGGTATGTAAACGCATCAATTGAGATTGTAGAGAGATAATCTCTTTTGTCAATCTTTAAACTGTATGAATGCTTTATACTGTTTCAACCATTTAAAATGAAATGTGTATTCAAGCACGTCTGTAACATTTGATGTGCGAAGAGTATAGTATCATAGAGTGCGATTAGATATAGAATCATAAAATGAATGTTTCTTAGATATTTGCCTCATGTGACACTGGGAGACTAACGCATCTCGTATCGCTGGATGGGAGCAGAGCGAGTAGATCATATGCTCTGTATGAGCTTGTTCTTCAGTCATATTTGATAGGGTAGTGTATATTTACATTCCAAATAGCGCAGAATAATGTGACTGATGAGCAAATGAAAATCTTGCCATATCTGTATGTATACATATATCGTTTGTTTCTTCAATATTAGTTGCAGAGTAGGACGGTGAGAATTCTGTTTTTCATAATATTATCCGGAATCACATATTTCAGGGTTGTGTGACTCATCCACAAGTAGTTGAGTGATCTAATTAAGAGTAAATATAAAAGAGCTGAAATGTATTGATCCAGTGTAAAAATTGATTAGGACATAAGTGTGGTTGAAAAATAATTATATACCACGCTCATATGAGATGATGCTATTACATGCCCGTGTTTACGAGAGGAGTATTTGGAGTATTGTTGAGGGATTGAGTAGGTGTGTGGAGAGTGATATAATATAATTTGAATGGAAATCGGGTTTAATCTTGTATATACTGTAGTATATATCAGTACGTTGAGACGACTATTTGCGTATCGTGTGAGGACATCCTAAACACAGTTACATTATATAACATGTTAATGCTATACTATCCACTATAAGAGTAGTATACTCATACTCTGATATTTCACAACGATACAGAGATGTGAAATGAGGTCATATAATAGTGATACGCATGATCTTGACACGCCATATGTATTTACGAAGTGTGCTAACGCCTTGAAAAACTCTCGAGCACCTCACTAGCGCATCTCGTGTGCATAACTATACGGCACCTAATTTTACGCGATCCTGCACACTGGTCATCATTCGTGTGATAGCATGCACATGCGCGTGTTCGCGCGTGCGCAGGTGCACATAAAGCATATTATATACGGAATAATTGAGATATGACATCACCATATCAATAGAAATGAGAGTCATATATGGACATTGAGTTAGGTATAGTGATATTAGTGAGTGAATATCGACTAGAGATTTCAGACTGCTCTCACACTCGTGTTATGTGCGAGTAATATAGAGCTAGTATACTAACATTTCTTTGGGATGGGTGTGTGGCCTATGTGTTCTTTATCATTGGTGTTAATGTGCGGAATCTAATCCTTATTGTACCGTGTTTAGGATTTTATGATATTTGTGAGGTTGTGGATGTTGGATTTAGTGTGGGTGAATGGCTCGCACGTAACTTCTGTGAGACAAGTGATGAAAGATACTCATTTGGACATGCTCTAATGCGTCAATTGAATGGTAGCAACCAATAGTAGATCACGGATAATACAGATGGACTAGAGTGAGTGCATAGACTTCAGCGTGGGGTTCTGTGTGAATCACAGTGACATAAATAAACTATATGCTGACATGAATATTGAACCTGATTCATAATTTCCCTAGTAGTATAGCTTTTGTTCAGTTGTGGAGAATTTGTCTATTTTTGTTATAATGACTCTGTACTACGCAGGTGTTGTTTAGACTAAAATAGAAGCTCAACCATTTGTTCAATTTACTACATCCAGAGTAACATGCAGATTGGCCTAGTCGAATTGCGTTGATTGCTCTCAGGTAACGTGTATATTATTTAAGCCTATTACACATTCGAAAAATATTCTGATGCACTACTAAGTTATTTATTTGTCGATATTAAGGAATAATGAATGAGAAGATTGTGTGGTGTGATACGTATCAAACATATCATTCGAGAGAGGCAAAGCAAACAACAAATATAAAAAAATAAAGTCACAAAGAGACATATATGGAATGCATAGCTGGTTGCAGGTAATCATTTTCAAAGTTTTTTGTCCTGTGCAGGTGCAGCACATGGGCATCATTTTGTATCTAATAATGGATCTGTCTAGCAGAAATTTTACAAAGTAAAAAATTCTCAGTGTAGATAGTTATCGCTTATAATCTGTACTACGTGAGGATGTAGCCGACATAGCTCTCGCACGCTTCTCACTCGCTCTCACTCTCGTAAGAATGTGGCGAAAAGGGGAGCTAGCAAGATATTATACTAGTACCAGGGTGTCGAGGGACTGGTGCAAAATGCAACTAAGGTACAAAGTTTTAAACGGGCCCCATAAGATGAATAAGCTAGTGATAAATAAATCTTAGTCTTATACGTTGTTTTGTTTTTTTTATAGATTCTCATTTTCCTTTCGATAGTCGAAATATTTTTTTAAAAAGAGGCCCATGGGTCACATCGCTGCACTGAATGACCATTGGGTGATTTTCAAGAAGAATTTTTTGATCAAATATCCTCTAATATGCAGGAAGGCTTACATTGGGTAAGATATGGGGTTCGATCATGGAAAAGACGATTTTTTTAAGATTTTCCGCACAAGACATCAGTAGAGCATAAAATAGAGTTATGTCACTCACCGCTGGTCGGTGTACGCGCATGTAAATCACTTATAGCTTGATGCGCTCACTATGACTAAGACATGAAATATACACGCTGTGCCACGAGATTATGAGTCTACGAGCACTCACCACGCAGCGATGTCATTGCAAAGTGTATATCAGCTTTCCTATGGGCTGACGAGAGAAGATAGATAATGTTCGCACGCATAGCTGTGATTGTACACACCCTAACCTTGTGCTTTTTCTGGCAGATGTGTGGATGTTAGATTATCCTCCTGCCTCTTGATGGGGGCCTGGTCTTCATTATATGAGAATATTTACGTGGCGGTTAACGGTTTGGTTGAATTTGGGTCCAGTGGTTCTGGAAAGAATGTGAAAGGATAGGCTCTGATAACACGGACTTGATGATGGTAAACCAGAAACAGCGTGTCTACACGAATTAATGCGAATCAGGAATCATAGCATCACTATGACCTTTGGTTCAGGGTGAGCTATATAAATGATATATATTTACTGTTTATTCGCACACGCCTACTCACTCACTACAACAAGTCGTATGTGGTGTGGTAAGATAATACCTAAGATATAGCGATTATAGATAGATGCGGCTAGTAGTAGCTGGTGGGAACTCGACCGCCTAAGATGCTGCTCATACCTCGAATGAGAGTTAATACGATCTAATAGCAAGCATGCTAGAGTGTGGTAGCCGCACATGGTGTAGAGGGTGTTATCGCGGCGCATGTCAACTGAGTGCGCTCTCTATAAAGGTATCGCACTCGAAAACATACATGAATATAACCTTGCACAATAGCACTTATATACTGTAGTACCTCCTCTCACGCGTGAGAGATCTAAAACTTTGGCACAGTTTCAGTGCACAACCTACTGTGTCCAGCGTTCATAAGGAGAGAGGAAACACACTCACGGTCTGCTGGACAAATTGCTGTGCTAGTTCAAGATGTAGTAGAAATGCACATTCTTTGTTCGAAGAAACACCGATTTAAACCTTACAAACATCGAGGCCAAAGATTCAGTAGCCAAATATTGTCTGCTCGTGTCACGACCGATGCACCTGCGATGCCAAACACATGAAACATGCACATACCATGGGATCACTAGTAATGTGTAGCGACTATATCGGATGCAACCTTCCTGACTTCGTGCTCTCGAGTGCTGTAGACTCGGTTTATATACGTCACATGTTCTCGAGTAGAATGTGTTCTAGGAATGAGATTGTATCATAGTGTGGAGAGATAATGCTCACACATATAGTACGTCGCTCGTAAATGATTATATATGGTGATGGGTCAGACAATAAATCTTTCAAATAGCAAATACATGTCGGGTTTCATGATAATTAAATGTAGCAGATTAATGCACACATCACAGAGACAGACTTAACATACATAATAGGACAAGGTGTGCATAGAAACACCTGCATTGTATGGAGTGTGTAATTACACAAACTGGATGTACAGTCAAACCTCGTTATCTTCGAACTCGATGGGACCAAGAAAGAGTTCGATGATATCTGTGAATTCGGAGAATATCGAGAAGTAAAAATACTAAAGTATATAGATAGTGTGTGGGTCTTTCCTCAAGATCAGTATTTAATTTCAAAACTGTGTTTCAGTTCTCACCAATAATTAACTACATAGAATAAGATATGTGTGCTCGAGTGTCTAAGACACGACATGCCAGCCCTACGTGAAGTCTAATGTAAGAATCGTAAGCGGTGAATTGAAAGTTTTTCAAATGCATGAACTGTGGGTATTCATATTATAATTTGAGTTAATGTGTGCAACGCGTTGCAGATATATGAACAGAACATGGAAAGATTTCTGATTATTTTCTAAGTTCAAGAGGGCTAATCTGTCAAATCATAGGACCATGCCACCAACTTCGAACTTTGAACTGCATATTCACTGTGCACATCCTATACCACACTTGGAGTTCGAATGTGTGCAACCAATTCAGAGATAATCGAATGGGAAACAAAAAATTTCTGAATATTTTTCTAAGTTCAAGAGGGCTTAACTCTGTCAAAAATCTCGAGTCGGCTACATCGACCACTGTATCAGGTCTTTGACCTGATATTCTGGTGACATATCCATATACGCTTTGAGTTGGAATGTTGTGATACTCGTAACGTATTTGTCAGAGAATAATGAACGGAAACCAAATGATGAGAAGACGGAAGGACCTGGAGAATAGAAGTTAACTAGTAACACTAATATCGCCCGGCATTTTTGATGGACGCGGGGCATATTATGGGGCAGTGGACTCAGTAAAAGTGACATTGTAAACATCCATCCGAGTAGACCTGATGTAGTTGTGACTTATGAGGATTTGACAAATATTAGTTTTCTATATAGTGGTGAGTAGCAATGCTAGAATGTCTTAAGTAATCAATTTGACTGCAAGGATGCTGAATCGCATTACGAGATTTGTATGGCAATATGATTGCCTCTCTAACGATGACACTTTGGCATAGATCTCATTGGATAATATGTTAGGTGCATGGTTAGTAGTCTAGTTTCATGATGTCGAGTATCAAGGTTGTTACGTTGAGCTGAACGGTAATAGTGCGCGTGCGAACTCTCACAGAACCGGTCAGACTTGTCTGACATACCACACTCTGGTACTAGCAGACTTGAATCAGCTGTGAGAGACGAACAAATTTCACTAACTGTCATAGTGGATGAAAGTGAAAGGTGATGGCTATGACGGAGTCAACTCATAGAAACATTTCGGTATAATATAATGTTAACGGTTCAAACACAATGTGCCAGAGAAGCAGTTCAGACACAAATTGGAAGAACATCCCACTAGGAAGTGAAACGTTTCACGCGGTATGTTCTCCGCGGGTCTAAAATGACGGTTCGGTTACGGTACAAAATACTATGAATATTTTGTTCGCTACAGGTTAAATTCACTTATTGGCGAACAGAGCTCACTTATTGTCTTATTCCGATTCAGCAGATCGAGATTCAATGCACAGATAAAAAATGGCGGAATACAAAAGGTTGGTGTACGGACCAATAAAACATTCTACAATCGTGGTTTGATAGTTGTAATGGGGTGGACCATGTAGCATCAATGTAAGCTTGAAAACTCCGTGGAATGAGTTTGCCCCATTGTATGGTGGCGAGAGAAAGAGAGTTTCTTATCAATTTCTGTTTTAAGTAATGGCGAGTACTTCGTGGCCATACCAGACTTCTGTGCTTAAGGACGTGTGTTTTCAAAAGCAGGAGACATCGTCAATAAGGAAAGGGCCGTTTTCTCAGCCTGACATTAACATTGTAATATTCTCGATGATCTTTTAGTATGAACTTCTACACCTTAATCTCTTCGACAGGTAAGATCACCCGAACTAATTTATCTATAGTCAAAGTTTAAAGAAAATGTTTTTGTATTCATTGTGTGATAATTTAAGGTGGGATGAAATCAGGCTTGGAGCTGCATCTATGCATTATACGGTATATTTCGGTGTTATTGTTGGCATTATGAAAGCACCGAGGGTAGTTGCGGGTCGCAGGGTACTATAAAAGGCAAGTGATCAGCGATATGTTCGCAGTTTGACTGTCGGAGTGCAAGGAGTAACCCTATTAGCGAGCGGTAGACCAAATAAAGTTAACCCCGGTATTTTATAGTATTTATGGGCGGAACGGACCAAGAAGCCATGTGGACTCGTGTACTGGTGATTAGGGGTATTTGCACATTATGTGTTACGTTTATTCAGTTCTGTCTAGTAGGTATGGGACAAGATCTGGGGATACATCGAGACCTGCTTGCCTGGGACAGGTGCTATAGTGGTAATCTCAAGTAAATATCTGTAAATATTGATCTTCGTTTTGTTCACAAATCATTAATATTTTTCGTAATTTATAACTTAATTTCATTTTTATGCACAATCAATTTCTTAAAATCATTTGTCTTGATCGGCGGGATATGGAACAGTACCCGTAACGTTACAATGTGAGAAGTCTTGCTCTTCCTCGGTGTGTGAGAGAACATGATATTTTGTTTGGGAATCATCGCGTATAGATATATTCTGATAAAAGTTTATCTTTTAATAGAGCTTATGTCAGCCGAACAGAAAGTGTGATATTTACGAAGACGTCTCGTAGTGAAGATATGCGGCGAATAGTATGTATCGTGAGGTAGGCATACGTTTCACCCTAAACATACCACCCAGAGATTTTATAAGTAGCAACTTTGTGCATTAAAAAATAGTCCTGTGTATGGTGAGAATTCAGGCTTAAAACACCGACTTGTTAACTAATGTGCAAACAGAGAGAATCATAAGCATCAATGATTAAGCACCCCAAACACTTTGTTGCAGAGGTGCTAAGCAGTAACAGCGAATAGAGTGTTTATTCTGCTGTTGCCAATCTTTCAGTGTGAATAACTACTTTGGGAAGTCTCTACAGGCCAGGTCTTCTGATATAGATTGTTCTCCACCTGGTGCTTTCTGATGCGCCAGGTCTGTTTTAAACTTTGGTTCACTGATGCTCTTTTACAATCTCTAGCTCGTAAAAAAAGTAACCCTTGTCATTAACATAAAAAGTATCAAAGCAAGATCGATACATGTCTATGAAAATTAGATTAAACTCAACTGGGATCCCCCACTTCTTGGGGGAAGTTGGCAAATACGTTATTGTTCATATAACCCACGGTGCCGTTCAAAAAATATGTAGACTTTTTGTCATATACTATTTGATTTCACGCATACTTCTAACCAAATTTGGTAAATGTTTTAACCATAAATCCAACCTTACATGTAATGTTTATTAAAGACTTTCAATATATCCTAATAGTAATTAAAGTTATATAGATTTAAAACTGAAAGTGGTCATGGAGCCACGATTCAAGAATAACACGTGTATATGTTTAAAGTCATATCAGTGTGACAAATTGAACTAGTGGAAAAAAAATGAGCTTAAATCAAGATCTTTAGCCTCATATTCAAGAGTCTAACGTTTTGACGCAATACATTGCTTTCGTTGAAACGGATCACTTATATAGGTGAGGTAGTTCCGTAAATAATGCAAAGAAAGTTTGGACGTCGTAAAAACATGAACGTTCGGAGAGCAGCGAGTAGCGATAGGCATTTTTTGTTGCCGTCAAGAACACCTCATAACACTTTTTAATTATGCTAGACAGAAAAAAAATATTGTTAAAGACAGCCTCATTTCTGTATAAATGACATAGGGGGTTTTGAAAGGTAAAAACTCTGTAAGAATGAATGGCGTACTAGAGAGAGCGATTATCAGTAAAAATCGCGTTACTAACCTCAGCTTTATCCTTGAGTGATAGAACAGATGATATATGAAACACTCGCTGCACACAATGCGATAATATTAGCCATTATATACTGGCGTTGGTTAGAGCGCGTGAACAGATCATTAGTTAGAACAGCTATATCGCCCAGCGAAGTAGTCAGTACTGCATAAAGGACATTTTTTAAATGAGTTTGATAGGAACTGGAACTTTAGGCGTGATGGCTGAAGTGCAATTGTGTCAAATTTGAGACTGTGAAACCGCATAATATTATCTCGCACGCCACACACTCGCCTGTGATGTGCACGTAGTATGGTATCTCACTGCTGGCTTTAACTCGTGTAATTGCTGTGATCGTGAACAAACGAATTGGCGCTTGGCTGATCTCGGCCTTCTGAGTGAGGCACGGAGAGTATTCGCAGTGATACCAGTGTGTGTGAGAAAGTTGGCTGGGTAATAGCCTCTCACTCACATAATCGAGAGGAGATGATCGTGGAGAAGTCAAGATAAGTGTTGATTTGAATTTTCTTCCGGAAATATTTTGAAAAAAGAGAGGCATTTTCTACGTATTTTTTGAATGCCCTCGTACAATTACAGCTATCAGATTTGTTGAGTCCATGTATTCGTCCATAAGGTGGATTTACAAGTCTACTGCTCTGTTGAAAGCTTCTACAATTTTCATAAGAATTTTAAAAGTCATCACGTATAACAAGAATTTGTATAAAATTCACCACATTTTTGGTAATGAAATGCCAAATTTATTATAGAGCACATAATTGGGACCAATTTGATTCTTTTGTCAGTTTAAAATATGATATCAGGAAGGTTGGAATTTTGATACATATTCAATGGTCCATTCTGTGGTCTATATAGAATTAAGGCATTTATCACAAACATGCAATTTTTGTATTTCCTATGTTTGGGGAAGTAGATTTAGATTACACCAATGCAATTCCCTTAATTTGAAGTATTGATTCCCTTCACCCAAGGATGATTTGGTACCAAGTTTGATTTGAATTGGCCCAGTGGTTTCTGGGAAAGATGAAAATGTGAAAAGTTCACAAACGCATGGCGGATAGACAGATCAAAGGCGGATATCAGGGTGAGCTAAATTGTGTTGAGAACGGGCAGATGGGATGGACACAGTGATTACAGAATTTAGGGTTTCTGTGTACTGAAGTGAGGCGTGAAGAAAGAACTGATACTGCGTACTGTTCATTCAATTACTCCTTGTAATTTACTTTGTGAATATTTGTTGGCATGAGGCCCTCCATATCTTTTCTGAGAGTTTAATCAAAGTCATGGTATTCTGCAACGACTGAAAGTAACCAATTATCATATTTTAGTGCAAAATTATTGTTATGAAAAGAAACTGCAAACGGTAATATGTTGACAGTATACGAGTGTGTTAAACTGTTCATTGGAAAGTCCCGAGTGATTTCGTAAAGCGCTTCTGAATGGTTTGATTAATTTTTGGTAGGCGTTTCGAAGCCCGTGCCTAGTGTCGATTTTGAACAAGTACATGTAGTTGCCTAAAAAATTGTTTCAAGCACAACCAGCCGAGATCATTTGTTGCATACTTTGCGAGATTTTATTTTGATGCAATATTTGCTGTATAGAAAGCATATTGACTGAGTAAAGATCCTATATAATTTCGGAAGACGCTCTCGCGGAAGTCAAGAGAGCGAAAGATGAGAGGTTACCTGTCTAGGCAACACACTCTCTGCCACTGTTGAAATTTTGCTAGCACAGGCATCAGAGTGCTTACGATCTTGGATATTATTTGCGAGAGTGAGTGAGGACGACGCGGGATAATTGGGCGAGCGGATTGGCGCGTAATAGATTATATCTAGGTTTCTAAGAGCCATGGTGCCAATTATTCCGCGGATAGAACACGGACGTTCTCTAAGTACACACACGCACTTTATTTATATCGTGACATAGTTGATGAGTGGCACTTGCGTTAGATTGTTACGTTCTTACATTCGTAACTTTTACTTTTCAGTACTCCAGAAGCGATACAAACAAAATGTCTTAACGTTGTTTCCATCTTTGTATTCATGAGCAACGATTATAAACAGATTATAAATTCAATCGTTCCTGGGTCTGGAGACTACATGAATATAAAATGCAATGGGTGTTTGTAGTAAGTTCTCTCCAAACAATATTCCCTTGTTTATTTTGATGATTTTATTAAGGATTTATTAGTTTTTAAATTTTAAGAAGTTAAAAAAAAATACTGTCAGCTATACAGCTTTGTATTGGTTTTTAAAAATACATAAAATTTTAAAAATGTATTTTTATTTTACTGAGATAATGTGGATCATTTACCGGAATGCTTTACTCGCAATGACAGCACGCGCGGAATGGTAGACTGCGACTACGTTCTTATTGGACGATAGTTATGCAAGCATTTTATTTTTTCCCGCCCATTTACATATTAGTCTACCTGCGACTGGACCAATATAGTGTGCCGTGTGACTTAGGGAGTGCTCTCTCTCCGATGTTGGTGCTCAAGACGAGTGTGGAGGATGCTTTGAGTAGGGAAGGAACTTGAAAAGTCAATAGTTCACACTCAGCTGTTTATCAAAAATTAGTATTTGAAAATACGCTCCATATGATTAGCAGATTATGATTTTCATATCAATCAGTTGTATGCATAGGCCAATAAAATCCAGGCTGTCAATATCGAAAATGAACTATTTTAAGTAAATATTGCTGGTAGACGTGAGTGTTGAATTCAACTTTTTCTCTGCAGTTCCTGATTTTCGGATTCCCACCCTGGCAATAATCATCTGAATTTTTCTTCCGGAGTCAGAACTATAAGTTCTGTTGGCAGTAGCATAGCAGGGCTCTGTCTTATCCTCGCTTCCTCTTCTCCGAATGTCTACCATCGCTTCTCTTCTCATGTCTATCCATCGCTTCGTGCTTCTCCATTCTTTATCCACCGCTTCTCTCTCCATGTCTGTCCACACATCTCCTACTTCTCATGTTTGTCTGTTAACATTTCATCTCCACTTATCTCCAGCATTCTTGTTCTTGTTCATTTTTCACATTATAGTCGATGGGAGCAATTTCTTTTACTTGCATAAATTCTACAATGGAGGCCCACAAATGTATACTGTACCAGCTTTTATCATAGTTATGGCAGATAAATGGTATTTGCTAAAGTTGAGGTGCGATGCACTGATGGTACCTGTCACGTGCTGCAGTGACGAAGATCAACGCGCTCTTCACAGGTAAGATAGAGAGCTGCCCTGATCGAAGGTTACTATACATAGAGCAATTCCGCACATAACAGACACGCTTGTCATTATTGGTATGCAAATATAAATGGTGAAAGAGTAGACACAAATTATTATGGAATAGAAGTACGAAAACCCCTGTGCAGAATTCGTCTAGCGCCAGATTAATGTCCTTTACAGTGTTCTAAATAACTTTACTGAGCATCACATACCAGCTCAGGTTGAGTGCTCTAAATCAAGAAGTCGCACGCGCTCGCGAGTAGCACACTAGTGAGGTGGACAGTTATTTAGTTCCGTATATGTAAGATGCTGGGTCACTAGCTCACTCATGGGACTCGCGTACCGTTAGCACTCACTCACAGGACATGTGGATACTCAATGTTGGAGCACACCCTAAGTAAAGACATGAATGGTTGATAAAGAGGAGTCGACGGGAAGAGGTTCGATGAAACGCATTATGAGTTGGATAATGGCACTGTTGGCAAAATAACTGATTTTCTTGAATAACACGCTTCTCAGATAACGATGCACTCACCATCTATAGCTGAAGAACTAGTCAGCTGATTCTCGGACGTTATATAAGCACACCTGCCGTCGGTAGAACGTTATGCTGCAGAGATGTGACAGGATAGGATTGGCTGATTGGGATCACACTCACATTAAAGTTACTGATACAGGAAACTCATGCAGAAGACAGAACCATCTCTCGTCACAAGCTTATCATAATGTGATGGACGCACGTGTGCTGGCAAAAAGGTTACTTTATGCCAGAGGAATCAGTCTTCTTCTCACGCAGGTTAGGGATATCCAAGCAAAGTTAGTAATCAATTGGAGTAAGAGTGCGGAAGAGTCAAGCACTCACGGGGATAGTCGAAGGTTCTCACTCGCAGGAGATGGATTTGTGTACTCGATCAAGAAAGTGCTGTAATCATCGAGTGAGAGTTGATAAGGTGAGAGGCAGTCACGAGCGAGTAACGCAGTACACTCGAGATATACTAATTCTATGTCTCATGGTCTGGAGGGTGCATCTGCTTTGATGACTGGTCTAAAGCAACAGCATATGCATCTCCCAGCATCTTACATCAAATATGAGTATTATCTCACATGCATGCGCTGAGGTCTCTGTGTACTGCACTCCTACAGTTGTAAGCGTTTTTAGCAAGTGTGTTGTTGATGCTCAGTAAAGTTTATTTAGAACATCTATAAAGGAATAGTAATGCTGGGCTATAAGAATTTTGTGGGACGACATGAAGGTGTGGTGGTACCGAGCTACGGGGATTTTTCACTCACACTCAATTCAGCACTTTCAGTCAGACTAAGATTTATAGTTGTCACGATTTAAATAGTGGCACAGGCATAGGCTTTAGTAGACTCTTGCCCTTGAAATACACGCGCACCGTTGATGCGTATAGAAGAGACGCGAACCAATGAATCCGTATTCTCACGCATTGCACGAGCACGAGTAATAATAAAGGCCCAAAGTTTTAGATCCAACTCACTCAGTATACCGCATGTACATAAAGTTTCATTATACAAGTAGCTAAGAGCTGGTCGGTAACACTCTCACAGAATGAGGTAGGCTCTAAGCCGATTCGTTGATCGAGGAATCGTTATCCGCCAGAAAAGAAAATGTTTCATTCATACCTCGTAGTAGATCGCGTAGTTCAATGAAGCGTAATGGATGGACAGAGCTCAGAGAGTATACAAGAATGTGCTGAGAGATAAGTGGCAGAAGAACTAGAGAGGAATAAAACTACTGGAGCTACACCGAAATACCGTTCTAAGATCTCACAAGACGGTCGCTACGTAGGAGAAGAAACGAGGAATGCGTGATGGGATCTTATATTGACTGTGGGCACTAGTAGAGTGGGCACGTAACGGTCACTGGGGAAGCTAAGGGTGTAAGGCGGAAGTGATGGCTAATCTGCATCAATCTAGGGGCCAACTGAACTTACTAGTTTTGACTCCGGAGAAAATTCAGTGATTTGCCAGGTTGGATCTAAAAATTCAGGATCTGGCAGGAATATTGAATTAACACTCACTCAATTGATTTACTTTAAATATCATTTTCTTTTGCCTGATACTTTTATTGGCCTATGAATACAACTGATTGCTATGAAAAATCATATCTGACTGAACATTTATGATTACTTATTATTGTCGTGAAACACTGAGTGTGAACTATTGCACTTTTCAAGTTCCTTCCCTATCTCAAGGTTGTTAATTTCCCTTACAAGTCTGTCAATATAACACATCCGAGAAAGAACATTATGCAATGACTAATATGTAAGGGGCGGAATAACAATGCTTCATTAACTACTCGTCCAATAAGAACGTAGTCGGCAGTCTAGCCATCCGCGTGACTGTCATGCGAAGTAAAGATTCCGGGTAATGATCAACATATCTCAAGTAAAATAAAATACATTTTAAAATTTTACTGTATTTTTAAAAACAATTATCAAGCTGTATAGCTGACAGTATTTTTTTTTTAAACTTCTAAGATTTAAAAACTAATAAATCCTTAAATAAAATCATCCCAAATAAACAAAGGGAATATGTTTAGAGAACTTACCTACAACCACCATTGGCTATACATTGTCTTCAGACGGAACTGATATTATACTCTGATTTTATCGGGCTCATGATTTACAAAGATGGAAACAACGTAAGACGATTTTGTTTGTTATCCATGAAAGCTTTCGTGAGTGACTGAAGTTAATTAGGCTATACGATGGTCAAGGCGAAGCGTGAGAGGTCGAAGTGCGCGTGTCGCACAGTCGGAGTGAAATAAAAATTGTTGATTATGATGTTTCTTTAGGATTGCACGGATTAAAATGTTTATTACAATCTGACAACTATCATATTAATGGCCCTCTCCGACCTCGCCGGGCAGATAGTCTCTCCACGGAATATCGCTGGATGATAAGCTCACAGCTCTATTCGAATTGCGCAATCGGTGGCGACATTTTCTGCTGGGTCTTCAATACATCCACCGAACCTCACAGTAGATTAGTCATCTTGATATTCGTAGATCTTTTACTCAAGTCCACTTATGCATTCTACTAAACGGACAAGGTGATACAACATCTTAGGTCTTCGAAGGTTATGGAAGAAAAAGAGTCGACGAGTGCCGATATATGTGAACATTTTTAAGCATAGATACGAATGTTCACGTTTGTTAATCAGGAGATCAGCGTATAGGCACGACTTCGAGTAGACACACGCAATGAGGACACTCTCTCATCACACCAGTGTGAAGGAGCCAATACTCACTACTTGACGAGACTTTTCTCGCAGTAGGAGAGGAAACAGAATAGTACGATCAGTGGTGATGGACATGAACAGTTCATTAATAACAGAATCTCGGCTATACTGCTCAACATATACTAACGAGTGTGTGTGTGTGTGTCATTTTTGACATATATGATACTGTGGGATCTGTAATTGGAGTATTACCATGTAATCGGTCTGCGAGAAGGATACAGTTGCGAGATCGAATGTATATTCGAGAAGTGAATGCTCATAATTACAGGACAAATATGCGTAAAAATAGACACGGAAGTAGGGATTAGTTACTGAGTAATAAGCTCAATCCGAGTAGGTGATGGGATACCGCTCCTAGTGATGCTGATTTGGGCGACAAGCTATGCACTGCTGTATAGCTCTGGCGACCATCTGACCGTCGTTTCTGACGAAAATTCACAGTTGTTCAAGCTACAACTGATGATCGCTGTTTGTGTGTGTGTGCGTAGTAGCGTCTGTGCGTTCTCTCTCTCGCTCGCAATTTTTGATTGGGTTGACAAATATTGGTGGATCTTCCCAGAACCACTGGGGCTATAGCATTTCAAATCAAACTTGGTAACAAATCATCTCTTGTGGGTGAAGGAGTAATTCATTTACTTCATATTAAAGGAAGGCGATCAGAATGCCGCTCAGTACTCTAAGGAGTGGAGATGTCGAAGCCGAGACATCAGAAAAAATTAGTGAAGAGAGTTGTAGGGTTTGAGGATGGAGAACACTGTTGTGGATAAAATGCTTAATTCTAATATAGAGCCACGCGAGCAGGCATAGATTCGAACGAGATAAATTATAAAGCGTGAAAACACACACTTGGCGGTTAAGCACGGGGGCTGGCTATGCTCGGCAGGTAGTGAATAGATCACTCGCGGTCCAAGACGAACATTCGCCCAGCACGATATATCGGACACTCATGGGCTCTGAATAGTGCATGTAAAGATATACCAGAATTGGGTGCCAATCTCATGTGCTCTGATAGTAAAATTTTGGTCATCTTCATTATATTACGCAATGACAGCTCGCTCTAAGTTTGGAACAATGTGCTGTGTGGTCACTCACGGGCGGAGGATCCTAGGGTGTGATTCAGTACTTCGCACTCACGTTATTGAACGATACTCTCTCTTCGAGAGGTGTGAATCAGCACGCTCTCTCTCAACGGAGCGTAGGCAATGAATAGATCTGTAGAATCTAGCTGTATTGCTGGAACGCGAATCTAGCTATGAGGAGTATATGTGGGGTGGGTGATTTAAAGGTGTGGTACGAGCATACTCAAGGATTATATTAGTATAGAGATATCCGCGCACTGGCGTCATATTTTTATAAAATGTATTCACGGTGGTGGAAGGGATCTCAAAGGACCACGACTACTAATGCCAGAAAGTGGTAGATCGACTGGAACAGCAGAGGGTATCGAATCGCATCGCAGAAAGTGCGTGGTTAGAGGTTTGCGAAAGCCTTAGTGGGTGGACTCAGGTACGGTGAGTGGTCAGGTGCCACACGGCACGCACACGTGACTCTATGAAATGTGATGAACTTTTCAATATGTAAATTCGTGCGACCGGCATTTGAATTATGAAGTTGATGAACTGGTTGTATTTATTGGCTTGACATACGAATAGAGCCACCCTATATGTCAATAATGTTAATGATCGTGTTGCGTTAACATCGATTTAAATCTGAACGTGAAAAGGCCAAGACGCGTATATTATATATGATATTGGTATCTCGGTAGTGTGGAGGCACTGGAGGAGAGGTGGAAGGTACTTGTTACGTTATGATAACGCATCGCACGCTCTTTAGAAGATCACGCTTACACAGCAATTACATACGACTGAGTGGGATTGTCATTAAATTGTGATCTCACACGCTCACGCACTAAGTCATGAAGCATAGTTGAGGAATTGTATCGAACGAGGATAAACTGCAGTGAAGTAATGTCTACAGTTTCGAGACTGTCTGCGAAGTCGAGTTCGCGCGCTAACCTATGGGTGAGGAGGAGGTTGATGTGTTTAATAGCTTCTTCTGATAAAGTCTCAATAGTTCGGTTCGAAGCGTGTCACTATGAAAGTGTCTACGTCGAGCGTTTTGACGCGATTTTTTACTGATATCGCTCTCCTAGGTCGCCAGTCAATTCTATCCAGAGTTTTTTTACCTTTCAAAAACCCCCTATGTTTATTTATACAGAAATGCAGGCCTGTCTTTTAACATATATTTTTTCTTTGTTTGCTAGCATATTAAAAAGTTTGTATTGGGTGTTTTCCTTGACGGCAACCAAAATGCTATCGTCTAAACTTCGCTGTTCTTCCTAACGTCACTGCGAAGTCAACTTTCTTTGCATTTTTTTACGAGGACTACTCACGTATATTAAGTGATTTCCGTTCACGAAGCAATGTATGCGTCAAAAGTTAACTCTTGAAATGAAGGTTAAAGATTCTTGTAGATCATTATTTTTCACTTTAGTTCAATTTGGTCACAGAGTAATGCATAGATGCAGCCCAAGCCTGACTTTCGATCCCGACCTTAAATTATCACACAATGAATACAAAAACATTTTCTTAAACTTTGACTATAGATAAAATTAGTTTGGTGATCTACCTGTCGTAAGAGATTAAGGTGTAAAGTTCATCCTAAAAGATCATCGAGAATTACAATGTTAATGTCAGGTGAGAAAACGGCCCTTTCCTTATTGACGATGTCTCCTGCTTTTGAAAACACACGTCCTTAAGCAACAGAAGTTGCTGGTATGGCCACGAAGTACTCGGCCATACTTAAAACAGAATTGTATAAGAACTGCTCTTCTCTCGCCACCATACAAGTGGGGCAGAACTCATTGCAGCGGAGTTTTCAAGCTTACATTGATGCTACATGTCACCCCATACAACTATCAACCACGTTGTAGATGTTATTGTCCGTACCACCTTTTGATTCCGCCATTTTTTATCTGTTTGAATCTCGATCTCTGAATCGGAATAAGAAAATAAGTGAGCTCTGTTCGCCAATAAGAATTTAACCTGTATCGAACCGAAAATTAAGTATTTTGTACCGTAACCGAACCGGTCATTTTAGACCGCGGAGAACCGATACCGCGGTGAACGTTTCACTCCTAGTGGATGTTTCTTCCAATTTGTTGTCTGAATGCTTCCTCTGGCCTACATTTTGTGTTTTATATACTCGTAACTTTCAACAGGTTATATATATACAGTTAAATTTTGGTATCTCGAACAGTGATATCTTGAATACCATGGTTATGTCGAAGTGATTTGGAGGTCCCAGCCACTTATATTCTTAGTAATTTAACCCTTGATATCTCGAATTCATGGAGAACTAGGTTCGACTGTATTTGCAAGTAATACATGATCAACAAAACTTGGTTTTAAAGCACATTCAAAAATGTTCTGTCCAGTAATGCAGGATTTCTAAGCTGCATCTTGCAGACTTTAATTGATTTACATTTGGATAACATGTAGGCTTGCTACTAACACCCTAGTATTAGAAACTAGATATTTGTCAAGATCCTCAGTAAAATACTGTACATCAGGGTCATTAGCTAGGATTGGTGTTATAAATGTTTGGTCTGATAATTATGCCCCCCGTAAAATGGCCGGGCGTATTTTAGTGTTTACCCTGTCTGTCATTCCGTCCGTTCCGTCATCATTTGGTTTCCGTTCATTAATCTCTGCAAACGGTTGCACCACATTCCAACTCAAAGGATATATGGATATGTTCACAGGAATATCAGGTCAAGTTGAAGTTGGTCGATGGTCCGATGATTTTTGACGAGTTAAGCCCCTCTTGAACTTAGAAAAATTATCATGAAATTCTTTTGTTTCCCACTTCGATATCTTGCAATGGTTGCACACACTTACTCAATGTGGTATAGGATATGTCACAGGAAATATGCAGGTCAAGTTCGAAGTTGGTCCATGGTCCTTGATTTTGAACAGAAGTTTAGCCCTCTTGAACTTTAGAATATCAAGAAATTTTCCATTTCTGTTCATTATATCTTGCAACGGTGCAACATTAACACTCAAATTTGATAATCTGGATAGCCACAGTTCATGCATTTGAAAAACTTTCAAATTCACCCTATGATTCCTTACAGTTAGGACTTCACTGTAGCGGGGGCATTCGTGTCGCACCGACACATCTAGTTTTGTATTATTTATGGAGAATGTAAACAGTTTTTGAAATATAATTACTGATTTGGAGGTCCCAACCACCTATATTTTAGTATTTTTACTCTCGATATCTCGAATTCACAGATATCTCGAACTTCTTTCTTGGTCCCATCGAGTTCGAGATAACGAGGTTTGACTGTACATCCAGTTTTGGGTGTATTGGATTCATAAGATATTTCTAGTAAAGTTTTCTGATAAGTTTTGTTGTATTCTCTCAATTTAATCTTACATATAATTATATGAAATACATGTATTTGCTATTT
>CAJDSM010031519.1:40248-51410 GCA_903981925.1 Ostrea lurida
GATGTATGTTTCCTTGCAAGGTGAAATCATGTTTCTTATTTTGTATATAGGATGAATATCCATTGTGGGTATGTCAAGCAATAGATTATATAGAGCACATTTGACCATTGATGGTTACTGTATGAGTATAGTAGCGGAAAATATGTCATGCTTATGAGATGTTATTATGAATACTGACTTAGTATTATTGAATTAAATGTTATTCTAGCAGTCCACTTCAATACTACGAAGAAGCTCCGTAATAACAATAAGTAATGTTAAGTTTTTGGCAAAGCCAGCATTATATAAAGCCCGTAACAAACACTCTGGTCCTAGTCGGAAAATGTCGTATACTTAATTATTTTGTCTGTGTCGCTTTTGCGAATGAGTGTTTTGTTGCATTGTGGCTGCGTAAAGTATATTCTACACCTTCATTTACCCAGACCAATCAGTGTTACAACATACAAGAGCATCTTCTTACAAGCGTCCAAGTGCTCTAATCATTAAATATGGTCTGAGAGTAAGAGATGTCGTACAGACCGGCGACTCGGGAGCAGGTCTTGTTATCTGCACACCCTCACAATATTAGAGCATTGAGCAAGCTGTGTGGTGATGCTCGGAGGTTAAGAGATCGCTTATTTAGAAACACTTACAATGAACAGTTGAGCCAGGTACTGTAGAGGGACTTTGTCATAGGTCTACGCAGTATAAAGTAAATATAGTGAATGGGCGTAACTGCTCGTTGTCTCTGTTACCACTTTTCACGTGTTTCCTTCGCGATGAAATGTCGCGTGTCTACTAATTTCGTTTACCAATGTATACTTAGTGCCTAGCGCCCATTCATTCAATCCTGAACATAGCTAAAATCTGCCCATTTAAAATATTGAAGTAAAACGAGTGAATAAACTCTCATCAAATGAGTAGACATTTAATATATCCAACTCATTTATATAGAACAAAAAAACATATTTATGCGTAGGTACCTATTGAAAATAATTAAAGCTTGACAACTTAATAACATATTTTGTAGGGCCATCCCAATTTATTTTCTTTAGGCTGAGTTAGTAGTATGTTATGTCAAGAAAAGAAATGGTCATCACCAAAAATGCATCTATCATATAAATTTGTTAGAAATTATGATACATGAAAACAAAACTATGCCTCAGAAGAGATAATTGCGGAGAACGAAACAACTTAGTAACCAATGATTCGAGACTCAGGAAGATAAGAGGTAGTGTATTGGTTGGACGAGACCTTAGATGAAGACTAACGAAGAACCCGGGTGGAAATAGACATTTTAGGAGATAAGACTGTCTAAGCCACGATTGATGACGAATGACATTCAGTTACCCATACATAGCGTAAATATGCATGGATAGACATGGAAAGAGGAAGCGAAATGGATAGACATATGTATGTAAGACCGGAACTGATCTTATGTGGCCCTCAGACCACGCCAGCCCCCCGCTATGCTACTCGCCAACAACTTCCCCTACTCTGACTCCGCCCGAACCCACAACTCCCCCCCCCCGATGTGACTGTATCCCAAAGTAATTATACTCTATTATTAATCTAGTGAATCATGAACATGAGACAAAGTAACTATTGGAGTAATTTCCTTAATTCACTCTACTTCAATCAAATTTACTTTCAAAATAGTATCAAATTATTATATCATCTCTTAGCACCTGACTACTCTTTATTAGGTTCTATATGCCATGAGAATCATGAGAATTACACGAGAAAATCATATCTGAATGACGGACTCCTAGAAACATAAAATTTTTACTACTCATGGGGAGTGATTACGACGCTAGAGTATCACTCTCAGACTCGAAGAACTATTAGAGCACTCTTCAGAGATCCGAGGATTGACTGAAGATCCGGACCTCTTCATTAATATAATATGTCCAATCTCATTTAACACATTTTACACCAGAGAATCTGGTTGTAATAATAACACATCGATGAAAACGAAAGCGAATATGACATCGTCCACACGCAACTCTGAGACATGTAGATAAAGGGAGCGGATTCTGTCCAACTTCTCGTAAAAAAAGAATTTCCATTGCAAAAAAATGTCTATTAATCGTCATACAACGCTCGTGCCACACAATAAGTAACTTTACGGCAGAGACGTGTCTAGCATGGAAATGCCCGCAGTGCTATGTGACCACTCCTTATGCCGATAGATGCATTACCATGATCCTCGAAGAATAGAGAATGATCAAAGAAACACTAACATCGGCTGGTCACGATAGTAGCTCGTAAAATAATTAATATACAAACTATATTATCAAGATTCACTTCATTAGTAAGTCTATTTGTATACAATTATGCACACCAAAACAACATAAGTCTTTCCCAGCTGACGCCAGTATATCTTTCTCGTTGCCAACTGCATAAAGACGAGTATTAAATATCTACACGTGAAATCCGTTATAAAATAGTAGAATCATTAAAATAGAGAAAATGATAAAGTATGTGTTTAGCGACAAGCAGTCCCCCGTTGACCGTGACAACCCAGCCAGGTGCATAGGGAAGTGTAGTCGTCGCGAGGACCCGGAGAGCGTGTTATACAGATTATTGGTATGAACTTGGTGCCTTATAATCCTGGGCTGCTCCAGTCGAATATTTCCACAAAGATGATGAGAATCGAAGAGATCACGAAACGGAGTCACAGTCTGAATTTTGTATTGATCGGCTTACTGTGTGTGTAGTCGTACTTCTCAATAGAGGACTCAAATGTTATATTAGAATCGAATGACAGTTGCTACTGAAATAGATTACGTTAACATTAGCAGCTGCACTAAAGTACGCTAAATCGTGAGTATCTAACACTCAAATACAACAATCCTAATAAATATAAATGAGAATCAGCGTAGATAATGAATTGTCTACTTAATGGTAATTTTTATCGCGCACGGTGTAGAAAATTCTTATCAAACCAAACTGTATCAACAATATCAAATATTTCATATCACTAGCATAGATAATGCTCGTCATTCTTACGTCTCGTTGGCAGCAAAGATTCGATTAACACAAAAAGGATCCCCATATGCCGAAAAGCGCAAATTTATTTTCGACGCAGATTCGAACCAATTTTTAGCTGCTAGAGTGCTTAGTTAATATCAATGCTATATGGAGTCACTCCTGATTACACATCTATAGAGAATGTATCAATTATATAACTACTTTGTTATCTGTCCACGCTCTTATGATTATGGTAATGCCATTCTAGAGCAGCCATAGGTAATTGAAATCATATAGACGTCTACAGGCACATTTCGGCGCCAAAGTGATAACAACACAAATTTTGCGAATCGTCAGTTTTTCTTTGTGTCCGCTTGTCGGAACAATTTTTAGCACATACATGTCATCGTGCTCTACAAACACTCTAAACTACGTGCTGAGAACACGCATTCGAAACGGTTCCTAGACCCAAAAATTAATCAGCACCATTCGAGGTGAAGCGCTTCTAACGAAAACAACAATACCCGGACTTTATTCACTATAATCAGTATTACCAGCTGTATCTATTTGATCTTTATATATGCAAATTATTCACTTGTGCAAACATAATTTCTATATGCGTTTGCACAATGTCTTTTTCTTGTTTCATAACAATTATATTTTTGCACCTATAACAATACATTACTAAGTCTCAATATAGATGGTTTACTTTCAGTTGTCTGTTGGTCAGATACAGCACACTTTATCATTCACTCTTCGAGAAGAAGAATGTAGTGATTAAGGGCCACTCGCATGGTGGCTCTCATTGATACCTTAACACTCCACACAATCCACGTTGCAATTAACAAGATAACAAGTTAGAGCTTACAATATCGAATTGTGAGACAATTACCAGTTATTCTTTATATTAGATTATCGATTGTCTTTCCTACATCCATCACTCCACTTCAGTATACGTTATTTAAACAGAAATCATCACTAATGTCATGTTAATCACTTTAAACATCCCAGAATCACATTTTTCGTGACGTACTCTAACATATCTAATCATCATTATAAGACGTATACACACTTTTCTTATTCTGGTCCTTCAGATCTCAATTTCCGCTTCTGTATTGCGCGCCCACCAACTGTTCTATTTGTGAACATTATTTTCACATTTGTTAACAACTCACGTTATCCGTTGACCAAACCGAGCTTGGAGCACAAGTTCAATCAAAGCTTTGGTACAAAATCATTCTTGGTGAAGGGAATGCAAGTTACTGTATCAAATTAAGGCAATACCTATGCTCCACTCAATTTAGGTGTTTCGTTATCATCAGATTCTATCATGCCTAATCAGAATCAATCAAATATTATTAATATAAAAATACATAGTGACCACAATAGTGAGTTTGTTGATAATAACATCAGCACCATACTTATCAAAATTCATAATATGAGACAGCAGAAAAACTGGACAACCTATTGAAATCTTGTTAGTCACTGTTTTATACACCCAACTCTCCACATACCTCTACAAACTGGATATTCAATTATCATAATGCTTTAAAAATATGAGATCAAAAAATCAAATTGGAGTACCTCACTTAAGTTAATGTATGACGTTCTATTTTAAATTGAGATGTAAGATCTCTGTCTCTGAAGGTTCAAAGTATTTACTCATTGGAGAAAATGCGATCTGTTGGTTAAGGAAGGATATGACTTTGTATATGCACAAATCATTGTGTTGTGAGACGTTGATGTGACTTTTTTAAAAGCAAATAAACCACATGTGAGGTGAAAATGTAGGAAAGTCTATCTGGTTCAACGAGTCAGTTGATAATGCTATAAAAGATTAGTGAGGCACATTTGTAACATTCACAATAATAGTTAATGCCATAAGTGAAACAGATACACTTTGGTACTCAGACAAATGGATCGTAATAAACAACAGTGGGAGGAGTTTATAATGCAAAAGCATAGCTGTAGACATTGTTATCCGCGAAGGCAATTTCAAATAAATTAATACCTGATTAGATTAAGTAATGCCCATACTCATATCTATAGTCATAATATTATTATTCAGTTTCATATCGAAAATTTTCAATAGAATCAAAACATCACATTGTTCTATAATCTCACATTATTAGTTCAATAACACTATACCAACAATCCTTTATTGCCATCTCTATGAGAGTTTATTGAAGATTTTCTTAGCCTACTAGCGACTTGCTTGATTAGAATGAACTGGTGTTAATTAAAATTTAAAACCAGCATTGAGTTATGTTCAAACTGCGTGATACCCATCGCAGACTTCCCAACACTTAGCCAATAGACTCTTACAGAGTTATAACCAACACAGATTACAACTTCCACAAATTTAATGGCAGTGATCTATAACGAATATATTACTCAAGGCAATAAAGCTCTGTACATCTCATTTTAAGTTACTGTAGCGCCTATAAAAACTCATTAAGGAGAGAGTGATCTTACCATTTCACAATTTTAATTATAGTGAACTTGACATCTAGTTGTTGGGACAATTGTAACAAGATATATAGATGCTCTACTTAAGAGTTAAAGTTACATGTACAATGGTATATCCTTTTACCAATTATGATCCTACAATACTATGTTACTCACTTGCTCTAAATTATTACTAAGGAGAAGCGAGAAATTGAGGCTTGATCTGTAATGAAATTGTTGTTTTTTATTTTTTGCAGCTGTGACACCAAATAGGATTTATTACTGGAGTGGAACTGTACGCTCTCAGTCAACTATTACAGAGTGTCCGGGGACCAGATCTATTAATAATATCAAGTTCATTCTCCCCTTATCCTACTAAGAGACATCCCCCTCAAACTATCAATCTCTTAAAGCAGTAAAAATGCGATTGGCCTTGGTTCAGTCAGATCTTAAAACATATATTTTGTGCGTTTGTGGTTTACTAAGCACCATATTGAGACATTAAGTTTGGATTAGTTGTGAGGGTTGTTTTTTCTATGGGCACGTGCGTTAGATCATTAAATACCTAATCGTTAGCTGACTCGCTGCCTACTAGCGCTATAATATTGGATAATTCGATATATCGAGTTGCGAACGTGAATCGAATACAATATTTTACGTGTGACAATATTTTTTTACTTCACATGAACATACACTCAATGCGCTTGAGTTATGTGAGAGCTGTTAGTTTAACTGACCTATTATCATTCCCCGACGAGAGAATTCTAACTCGAGTACTGACGTGCCACAGAAAATGTTCAATGATCTAACCTCATCTCGAACAAGGACTAGGTGCGTTAAAGAGTTACTTAGTGTGAGATCGAGTCATTATTTTGGACATCCTTTGATTGCGATCATTTTCGTCATCATACCTTATATCCTATAAAATTCAATACCAGTTATCATGAGGTGATTTGCAGTAGGCAAGAACCACTCATTAGACCTCATTTATGATCATATGATGTTTTTAGAGAATATTCTAGTACTTCATTGAGATTTTCTTTATGATATAGGAATATTTGAAAGTAAATGAGATAATAGAATGAATTTGAAATAGATATTCTTAATATATAATATTTTAATGTATGATTGATAATAAATTATATGATCATAAAACATTATAGCTAGAATGTTGGATTCACTGAGATTTTGAGAATATGGACGTGAAATAAAAATACTCTGAGCAGACCAATAATGTCGAACATCATCTATTATGTGTTACAAGGAATGAACGGCCCTCGTATATTAAGAGAGGCATACAAACTCATCGTATATGCACAATCACCCCTACGGACGAATTGTATTGTGAGTTTAGCAGCATTCTGCACCACATCTAATTTTCCATATGACATGTACTCGATACCTCTCTCTGAATAATATATCTATTAGTCGTCAAATTGATAAGACGAGCATTATTTATTAATCTTTTGACACCCCATCTTACTAAGTATGTGCGTACCAGAAATTTACAGCTCATAGATCGTTTATATCTTATACCTATACGTAGTGTTAAAAAACAATTATGCGCGCCTCCATCCAATGGATTCCCGCACAGTGTCCAGCTGGAGAATCTAGATCCTGATAGTCAAAAATCTCTGCGATATCAAAATAAGATAGAGATAGGAACTCCGCACCACATACAACGTAGTCTGCATTTCATAGCTTGATAAGTTGGAATAGACGGGGAGCCACTTATCATAGACATCGTATTCGCTGGGGTATCAACTCTATTATTTTAAGCACACTCCCCTGTCAGATCAAAAGTTGGGGTTGGTCAGTGAGATAGAAGAGAATGTATGAAGCTCTGACGAACTGCTTTCATCCTGTATTACTCTTGCTCTGTGCAGCAATATATTTAGCTTCGCGTCAGCAGACAGACTGTTACCTGGTGTGTGTGTTTTATTTCACTTGCGTATAGAATCTTCATCACTTCATATATCACAGAGGAGCGTATTTTAGAATTCAAATAAGACGTTTAGTCTATACTATTCACTACTACAATCCCACACTACTAAACACATCATACTAGTGTATTGTATGTACCCGATTACTATGTAGAACAATTCATGTGGATGAAAGTTCACTTTAGCTGCTCACATGTATTATACAGAATGTCACGTAATCGTCATTAATTCTCACGATACGATTCAACTGAGTTTATTATTTGTCTGTACTCGATAGATTTAACTTACTTCAAGTAGATTATGTGAATTATATACTTATTTTATTCTTAGAGAAATAAAAAGCTAAATTAGCTTTACACCAACAGAACAGTTTTACTATGTGACTGATGACTCCTTGATAAAAAATAAAACAGTTGCTAAATAAGACAATTGGCTTTTTGGAAATTTGATAATAACTGTCTTCCGGTGTGAAACAAGTTGAGTGTTAACGTGTGTCCATAGCATTTCGGAGGTAGCTCCTTGTCCACTGACAAGGATCAAGATCACAAATATCTCGTCGAGACACGTGATTGTGCATAAAAATGGAAATTAAGTAGGGGTTTTGAACGGCCACACAGCGAAATGCACAGATTAAAAGTTTATAGTTGTGAACAAAACGAGGTCGAATATTTAACAGATATAGCTAACATCTATGGACTGGGAAGATTTACATCGATATAGGACAGGGCGCCCTGTGCGTCCCACTGAGAACAAGTCACAGGTTTTCGGATGTATCCCTCGAGATCCATGTCTGTCATTTACATTATCTCTCAACAAACTGTAGATAACTGTATCGGCTCAACACCCCCTGAATTGCAGGATTATATTAGCACACAATTAGCCGCTATAATAAAGTCACTCAGCTTCGACTAGTCGACGGGTGTGTGGTCTATTACTATAAGATAAGTAACGGGAGAACACGTGTCTGATGTAGAGACTTGCGAGGAGTATTGTGTCGTGACCAGCTTGTCGGCTTCTAAAGCAAGGTGCGTTTCACTCATTCGCAGTCTCCGGCACGAGACGAATAGTCCAGGCGAAATATCGGGTACAGTGCAACCTGAGTTGCCTGAGATTTTCAGGGTAATAGCTGAGCGACGTTCAAATCCCCTGGCCCTGAGATCTGATCTCTGTCATGTGTGTCTCGCCTTCCTTTGTACATGTACCCAACCATAGTAATACATTTGCATTACACCCGAAATATACGTTAATGCAAGATGCAGCTCAAGCCTGACTTTCATCCCGAACCTTAAATTATCACACAATGAATACAAAAACATTTTCTTAAACTTTGACAAGATAAAATTAGTTTTGGTGATCTACCTGTCGTAAGAGATTAAGGTGTAAAGTTCATCTAAAAGATATCGAGAATTTTACAATGTTAATGTCAGGTGAGAAACGGCCCTTTCCTTATTGACGATGTCTCCTGCTTTTGAAAAACACACGTCCTTAAGCACAGAAGTGCTGGATGGCACGAATACTCGCCATACTTAAAACAGAATTGTAGAAGAACTCTCTTCTCTCCCACCATACAAGTGGGGCAAACTCATTCCACGGAGTTTTCAAGCTTACATTGATGCTACATGTCACCCCATACAACTATCAAACCACGTTGTAGAATGTTATTGGTCCGACCACCCCTTTTGATTCGCCCATTTTTATCTGTGTTGAATCTCCGATCTGCTGAATCGGAAATAAGAAATTAAGTGAGCTCTGTTCGCCAATAAGAATTTAACTGTAAGCGAACCGAAAAATTAAGTATTTTGTACCGTAACCGACCGGTCATTTTAGACCCGCGGAGAACCATACCGCGGTGAACTTTCACTTCCTAGTGGATTCTTCCAATTTGTGTCTGAATGTTCCTCTGGCCTACATTTTGTGTTTTATATACTCGTAACTTTCAACAGTTATATATATAACAGTTTAAATTTGGTATCTCTTGAACAGTGATTATCTTGAATACCAGTGTTATGTCGAAGTGATTTGAGAACGTTCCAGCCACTTATATTCCTTAGTAATTAACCCTTGATATCTCGAATTCATGGAAACTAGGTTCGACCTAGTATTTGCAATAATACTATGATCAACCAAAATTGTTTTAGAAGCAACATTTCCATAAAATTTCTGTCCAGTAATGCAGGATTTCTAAGCGCATCTTCAGCACTTTAATTGATTTACATTTGATAACATTGTAGGCTTGCTACTAACACCCTAGTATAGAAACAGATATTTGTCAAGTCCTCATAAAAGTACCTGTACATCAGGGTCATAGCTAGGATTGGTGTTATAAATGTTTGGTCTGATAATTATGCCCCCGCCGATAAAATGGCCGGGGCGTATATTAGTGTTACCTGTCTGTCATTTCCGTCCTTCCGTTCATCATTTGGTTTCCGTTCATTATCTCTGCAACGTTGCAACCACATTCCAACTCAAAGGTATATGGATATGTTCACGGAATATCAGGTCAAGTGAAGTTGGTCGATGTCCGATGATTTTTGACAGAGTATAAGCCCTCTTGAACTTAGAAAAATATCAGAAATTTTTTGTTTCCCATTCGAATCTCTGCAATGGTTGCACACATTCAACTCCAAGTGTGGTATAGGATATGCACAGGAAATATGCAGTCAAAGTTCGAAGTTGGTCATGGTCCTATGATTTGACAGAGTTAGCCCTCTTGAACTTAGAAAATAATCAAGAAATTTTCCATGTTCTGTTCATTATATCTTGCAACGCGTGCACACATTAAACTCAAATTTGATAAATGAATACCCACAGTTCATGCATTTGAAAAACTTTCAATCACCGCTACGATTCCTTACATTAGACTCACTGTAGCGGGGGCATTCGTGTCGCACCGAGACACATTCTAGTTTATGTTATTATTTATGGAGAATCGTAAACAGTTTTTGAAATGTATAATACTGATTTGGAAGTCCCAACCACTATATTTTAGTATTTTTACTTCATCGATTATTCTCCGATTCACAGATATCATCGAACTTCTTTCTTGGTCCCATCGAGTTCGAAGATAACGAGGTTTGACTGTACATCCAGTTTGGGTGTATTGGATTTCATAAGATATGTTTCTAGTAAAGTTTTCTGATAAGTTTGTTGTATTCTCTCAATTAATCTTACATATAATATATGAAATACATTGTTAATTGCTATTTGAAAAGATTTTACTTTGTTCTGATTATATTTTGTTCAATCTGTTTTCACAGAAAGTTGTGGTTGAGGGAGCTGAATTTCTCCAGTGTATTATTCTGAAAAAAGACGAGTCAGCCAGACGACAGTTGAAACAGACAGCGACATGACAAGCAGAGTGAGCACCATGACATCCAGTGATCCATGGGGTATGTGCATGTTTCATGTGTTTGGCATGGTATTGACAAAATAGTTTGGGGTACTTGAATTCTTTGCCGACATGTTTGGTAATTTAAATTTAGTTGAAAAGAATGTGCATGTTCTACTACATTCTTGAACTAGCACAGTCAATTTTGTCGATATTGATACTCTTTATATATGATCGGTTTGTGCACTGAAGACTGTGCCAAAGTGTAAGTACCACTTATAAAGTACTACATATATAAGGTTGCTTTGTGCAAGTATATTCATTGTATGTTTTTCCTATATTTAAAGGCAATGGTGGTGTCAGTTTTATATCTGAAGTATCTGTGGACCAAGGCTTAGGTGATTCAAGAAAATCTGGAAAAAAACCAACCCAGATAGGTATATACAAATAACAATAGCTAGTTATTAGATTGTTGCAATTTTTCAAATACT